>OVAF01000827.1:0-30228 GCA_900406245.1 Odontarrhena argentea
TTTAAAAGTTTTTTTTTTTTTTTTTTTTTGTCGACGTCTCTCTATAACAAACCTTTATTTAAAAATTGATGGAATCATTTTTTTTTTATGTTTTCACTCACGGTTGAACCTGTAATATAGCAACCATGCTGAATCTAGAATATAGCAACCAAGTATGGTGATATTAAAAAGAAATCTTACTAGAGTATTATCCTCAAACCCAAAACTTGAATAATTTTAAGAAGAGATTACCATTATTATATGATTTTTTAAGAAGAAACAGTAAGAAAAAAGTTAAAACAAATTGAAAGGTAATATATAAACCGTAATATATAAATATAACCTCACCTCATCAACAACAACGACGCTTTGGCCGAGTGGTTAAGGCGTGTGCCTGCTAAGTACATGGGCTCTGCCCGCGAGAGTTCGAATCTCTCAGGCGTCGCATTCTTTTTTTTCTACCTTTCTTCTTCTTCTTCTTTTTTAAACCGACTTCAGATAATTCTATCACTAACACTACAATTGCTAGATATTTTTCTTTTTTATTATACAAACCCTAAAACAAGCTTCACCGTCGCTCCTTCTTCTTCATCTCTCTCCGCCGCATCTCACCTGGATCGCGATTTATCTCTCTTCCAGTAGATTGATTCCTGCGAGGTAATCCTTCCTCCATCATCTCTTTACAGACACAGTACTGCTTCTTCTTCCTTCCTGTGATTTTTCGTTTTCTACTCTTGTTTAGGTTTCTATCGATCTCGAAATTGTCAAAACCCTACTTGTTCTCGTTCTATTGTAGACGATTCGGCAGTGATTAGCGAGAATCCGATTTGAATTATTTCAGGATTTGCTAGAAACCCTAAGTTTTGGGGATCTGTGGATAGCAGAGATCTGTATAGCTCTAGATAAGGATAAGATACGTTCTGATTGTGATTTTTTGGTTTTGTTTGCAGGTTGCGAGTGTTGAAAATCTCGCTTTAGGTACTTAGTCGCGATGCAGTCGCTTAAGGACCTTTTACCTGAAGCTAAATCAACCACTGCTACGTTTTATGATCATTCTAATGATCCCTGGTTCAAAAACCGTTTTGCCGAGTCCGAGACGGAGAAATCGTCGGCTGTGGCGTTTAAACCTGTTCCTGTTTACTTGAAACGGCAAGGCTTTCGTCCGAGGAATCCCGAGGATTTCGGAGATGGTGGTGCTTTTCCAGAGATTCTTTTTGCGCAGTATCCTCTTGGTATGGGTAGGAAGAATAAGTCTGATAAGCCTGGTTCCAAGACTTTGCCAGTTACTGTTGATGCTGAGGGAAACGTGGTTTTTGATGCTATTGTGAGGCAGAATGAGAATTCGAAGAAGATTGTTTATTCTCAGCATAAGGATATTGTTCCCAAGGTATTGAAGAACGAGGGAGGTGTGGATGCAGTTGTGGATGAAGAGGAGGAATTGCAGAGGGAGATACAGGAGACTGCGGAAGAAACAAAAGCTGCTATCGAGAAGATTGTGAATGTGAGGCTGAGTGCTGCACAGCCTAATAATGTACCGAGGCAGTCTGGTGACTCGAAGTATATTAAATATAAGCCGTCTCAGCAATCTTCAGCTTTTAATTCGGGTGCTAAAGAGAGGATCATTAGGATGGTTGAGATGCCTGTTGACCCACTTGATCCACCAAAGTTCAAGCACAAGAGAGTCCCTAAGGCTTCTGGTTCTCCCCCTGTTCCTGTCATGCATTCACCGCCACGACCTGTTACCATCAAGGACCAGCAAGACTGGAAAATTCCTCCTTGTATCTCCAACTGGAAAAATGCAAAAGGTTACACTATCCCTCTTGATAAACGTCTGGCTGCTGATGGAAGAGGCTTACAAGACGTGCAGATCAATGATAACTTTGCCAAGTTATCAGAGGCGCTGTATGTAGCTGAGCAGAAAGCTAGAGAGGCTGTTTCAATGCGTTCCAAGGTGCAAAAAGAGATGGCGATGAAAGAGAAGGAAAGAAAAGAGCAGGAATTGAGGGCACTTGCCCAAAAGGCTCGTTCTGAGAGAACTGGTGGACCTGTGACTATGCCTGTTTCATCTGATCGAGGTAGGAGTGAAAGTGTTGACCCAAGAGGTGATTATGAGTATGACCGCGAGAGAGATAGGGAAAGAGAGAGAGAGAGGGAAGGGCCAAAAGAGAGTAGAGAGGAAAGGGAAGAGCGGATGCAGAGAGAGAAGATCCGTGAAGAGCGTCGTAGGGAAAGAGAGAGGGAGAGAAGGCTGGAAGCTAAAGATGCTGCCATGGGTAAAAAGAGCAAGATCACTAGAGACAGAGACCGTGATATCAGTGAGAAAGTTGCTCTTGGAATGGCATCTACCGGAGCAAAAGGCGGTGAGGTTATGTACGACCAACGTCTATTTAACCAAGAGAAAGGCATGGACTCTGGTTTCGCCACCGATGACCAATACAACGTATACGACAAAGGCTTGTTCACTGCGCAAGCTACTCTTTCAACACTGTACAAACCAAAACAAGACGCCGATGAAGAAATGTATGGAAACGCAGACGAACAGCTCGATAAGCTCAAAAACACTGAGAGGTTTAAACCAGACAAAGCTTTCACTGGTGCTTCTGAGAGGTCGGGTAAGAGAGAACGACCAGTTGAGTTTGAGAAGGAGAAGGTTGAAGATGATCCTTTCGGTCTTGATCAGTTTGTGCATGAGGTTAGGAAAGGTAAGAAACCTTTAGACAAAATCGGTTCCGGTGGAACAATGAGAGCTAGCGGCGGTGGAGGTGGCTCGTCAAGAGATGACAATGGTGGTTCTGGTCGAACCAAGATCAATTTCGAACGCAGTCGTCGTTAAAATGTCTGATTCAGTTCTTGCACTTGTTTCAGTATTATGTTGTAATACGATCTTTCCTACTTCGGATGTTTTGAGAACATTTTAAAGCTTATTTTAAAATATCCTTTTAATGTAACAAATTTGTGTTAATTATGGTTTTGTTGCATCTTTTGGATCAGGACAGAACCATAACCCACTTATGTTGTTCTTCACTGGTATGATCTCTAGTCTTCGTGGTACTAAGAAAACAAATCACTTGACCTTTTTTCTCCGATCGATTTCATCTTCAAGGGATGCGATTCTTTCATATCAAGATCGAAACAAACTCTTGGCTGCTCTATTATCAAACTGCAACACTCTAGCTCGTGTTCGTCGAATCCATGGCGATATCTTCCGATCTCGTATCCTCGATCAATACAAAATCCCATTCTTATGGAACAACATTATGCGGTCTTACGTACGACATGAATCTCCTCTCGATGCCATTCAAGTTTATCTCGGTATGGTGAGATCAAATGTTGTACCTGATCGATACACATTTCCGATTATAATCAAAGCCGCCGTTCAAGTTCATGATTTTCCGATGGGAAAACAGTTACGCTCCGTCGCTTTGAAGCTTGGGTTCGAAAGAGATGAGTTTTGTGAAAGTGGGTTTATAATGTTGTATTGTAAAGCAGGGGAATTTGAGAATGCACGTAAGGTGTTCGATGAAAATTCCAAGAGGAAGCTTGGGTCTTGGAACGCGATTATCGGTGGGTTGAATCAGGCGGCGCGTGGTAAAGAGGCTGTGGAAATGTTTGTTAAGATGAAAAGGAAGGGTTTTGTGCCGGATGATTTCACTATGGTGAGTGTTACGTCGGCTTGTGGAAGTTTGAGTGATTTGAATTTGGCTTTTCAGTTGCATAAGTGTGTTTTGGAAGCGAAACGGGAAGAGAAGTCTGATGTTATGATGATGAATTCGCTTATTGATATGTACGGGAAATGCGGGCGTATGGATTTAGCGAGTCGAGTGTTTGAGAAAATGGTAGAGCCAAACGTTGTGTCGTGGACATCGATGATCGTGGGTTATGCAAATGATGGGGAAACAGTAGAGGCTTTAGAATGTTTCCGTCGGATGAGAGAAGACGGTATTAGACCGAATAAGGTTACGTTTGTGGGAGTTCTCACTGCTTGTGTCCATGGAGGTCTTATGAAGGAAGGAAAAGAGTATTTCGAAATGATGAAGTCAGAGTTCGATTTAGAACCGGGCTTGTCTCACTACGGATGCATAGTTGATCTATTAAGCCGAGACGGGCAGCTTCAGGAAGCGAAGAAAGTGGTGGAAGGCATGCCGATGAAGCCTAACGTGGTGATTTGGGGTTGTTTGATGGGTGGGTGTGAGAAGTTCGGGGATGTTGAGATGGCTGAGTGGGTGGCTCCACATATGGTTGAGCTCGAGCCGTGGAACGATGGTGTTTATGTGGTCTTGGCTAATGTGTATGCTTTGAGAGGGATGTGGAAAGATGTTGAGAGAGTTCGGACGATGATGAAGGAAAAGAACCTTGCTAAAATTCCTGCATATAGCTATGCAACGACAACGGTTTTGAGAAATTCCTGACTTTTGTTTTTGTTAATGTTCAAAATTCTGGGCCGGGCTTTGAGGCCCGCTATATTTAGGCCATCATAACTTCCTTAATCTTTAGTTTAGAGAAGAAAGCCTTTTTTGTTATCAACCTCATAACAAAGTTTCATGTTGACTATTTTCAGTTCAAATTTTCAATAAATAAGATAATACATTTTTTTAAAGAGTTAAAATATACAGATTTTTAACATCCTATAAATCTCGTAATCATCGAATAACCCTTTCAACAAATTTTCTAATATGTAATTAATCACTATATTGATTTACCTAAGGGAATTGAAGTTACCAGGTGAAGAAGAACAAATAAACATTTTGACCTGGATCTTTAACTTTAGCATTTAACATTCACTATTTGGTTTGAGAAAATTGTTTGAATTATAGGTTACCTAATACTAGCATCCAAATCATAATGGTCTAAAAGACTAATTAAACCATTGGATTGTTAGCTCGTCAGTCGGATTATTAACTTATACATATTATTATCTTAGATATATAATCGTCAAAATAACATCTTGATTAGTATGTATATATATGTACACATACGTACACGCATCATCGTCGTATAAACCAAATCCATAAAATGTTGCAATATGAATTAAATAATCTTGCTTCCAATTAAATATGTGACAACGAATTTGATCAATGGTAAAGTTATCTCTATGTTTAATCAAAATTATATTATATGCTAGAGTTTACCATCGACATTGTTCCTAACCAAAAATAATATTAAAGAAGAAGAATTCTACTTTAATCTGGATAGTAGTTTTGTATTTTTCATACTTTAACAAACAAAAAAACTTATTTTAGAACAAATGGAGATAAAGAAACTATAGTTTTCATTACAAACTTAGATTTAGATTTCTGAACTTCAAAGAATTTAGGCTTTTAGTTGACTATTTTTCAACTCATATTTTCAATAAATAAAATAATAAAGAATACATTAAAAAGACCTATTGGAATCATAGGTTACCTTTTTAAATATCCCACAAGAAAATTTTATATTCCAAGTGACTATAAACCATCCAAATTAAAATGGTCTAAATCTTTGAATATTTAGCTACCGTCACTCGGAGAATAAATCTTAGAGATTCAATCGTGAAATAGTAGCATTTTATCATCAGACCCATGCATGTGTCAGCTTCGTATAAGCCAAAACTATAAAATGTTTTATAGTATGGATAAGCCATCAATAAGACAAAATTGTGTCTACGATGGATAATCATGATTCATATGTCACAAACAAGTTTAAAATAATAAACCCAATTTTTGTCAGAAGTATACTCTATGCCATGATATGTAATTATGTACTTAGATAATTCAATAGCTAAAAGAATTTATAAAATATCAGTATATCAGCAACACCAAACAATTTTTTTTTGTTTTTTCTTTAATAATTTTTGGAAATCGTCACCGTTTACCTTTCAAAATTTTAGACTCCTTTTTAGAAATATATAATTATGCTAATTAATATTTTATGATCATGTAGTTAGATATATGGGAGACCATATGTGGTCCTTATTAAAAAAGAAAAAGGATCTCATCATATGTGCTTCATAGTTTGTGTTAAAATCTCTTTTTTTTTTTTTTTTTTTTTGATAAATCGTGATATTTTGAATATTTAGTTCATAATTTTCTGGGTGTTCCAAACCAATCACATTTAAAAAGTAAATCATTCCTCACATATAGAATTGAACTAATAACCTTGAATATTTCATAAGTACCATTAGATCAAAATCGACTTAGTAAAAAACATCTCAATTTAGATTCATGCATTATCATGTGTTATTGGCAAAATAAATAAATAAACATTTTTTTTTTGTCAACAAATAAATAAACATTTACACTCAAAATTTGCTTTGCTGAATTAAACTATAAATAGCTTATTGATTTCTTAAAGAAAAAAATCAAGACATAAAATAGATTATCTTCAGATTGATCTTTTGAATTAAAAATATCCACACGCATATAACTAATCCCAAGCTCCGAATATGTGGAATATACGACGAAGAAGAAAATGACACGAAACGACTTTTTCCACCGTCACGTATGACATGAAAAAAAAGCAAAAGCTATGTAAATTACAAAGAAGAAAAAAACAAAAAGAATTACAAGGAAAAAGCCCTACATATTTACCAAAGTCACGTTCAACCATAAAATAAAAAGCACATTAACAAGAAGCTTTTTTAAAAAGTTAGAACGAATATTAAACAATTCATATAATAAAATAATGCAAAAAATAACAATGGATAAGCTTATGTCACACTTATATTACATATAGGTTCAAACTCTTTTTGTTGAACCCTCAAAAAAAAATCATTCTTCTCTTCATCACTTCACAAACCCAAAAGAAGACTCTTTCTTGCTCTTAAACGTTTTCACAAAAAAAGAAAAAACAAAATATTTTGAGATGGGAAGTTTAGGAGAA
Organism: Odontarrhena argentea; assembly: GCA_900406245.1. Taxonomy (NCBI): domain Eukaryota; kingdom Viridiplantae; phylum Streptophyta; class Magnoliopsida; order Brassicales; family Brassicaceae; genus Odontarrhena; species Odontarrhena argentea. The sequence continues at coordinate 6,838 of OVAF01000827.1, forward strand.
GAAGAATTAGAGAAGCTTGTGATTGATTATATTGAATCTCCGATCACCATCTCCGATCATGTCGAGAAGCCTTCAAGACCTCTTATGACTCTTCAGGTTTCTATTCATTTCTCATCCTTTCATAAATGCATCTTGTCTTCTTCTTTTTATCACCTTTAAAAGTAAAAAAAGTCTTTGTGAATATATACATATATATTTATAGGAGAGTCTTGGGAAAAAAGGAGAGATGGAAAAAGAGATTGAAGATAAGATAAAGTTTTTTATGAAGAAAAAAAGATTATCATATGAAGGAGACGATGAGAAGAAAGATGTTATGAAAAAGATTGTGTCTAAGCTTAGATCCGACGGCTACGATGCTTCCATCTCAAGAACTTCTTGGGACTCTTCTTTTGATCTCCGTGAAGGTAAATAATAATATAAATCAACTCACATTCTTTTTTTTTTTTGTAGAATAATGAAAAATCTTGAAATGTTCATGTGACTAGTCTCACTAAAATATAAGACATTTTCTTAGAATGTTTGAAAAGTCAAGATTTTGTAGAAAATTTATGTTCTTAATTTTGTGGGTTTTGTACAACAAGGAATTTAAGTATAAAAGTTAAAAAAATCTTTGTTAAAACTAAAAGCTTACACATTTTATTTTAAATCTAACAATCTTATTTTTATTTTGTGGGTTCTGTGAAAATGAAAATAATAAGTTTGTTATTTTGTGGGTTTTTGTGAAAATGAAAATTTTAAGTTTGTTATTATGTGGGTTTTGTAAAAAAAATGTAAAATCTCAAGTTTTTTAAGAATTTGTGGGTTTTGTGAAAATGTTATACAGGTAGTAGAGTGTTTAGGTGCAGGAGGAAGTATGAGTACATAGACATCATGATAACGAGTGATGACAAGGGTGATGACGTAGGGAAACGTGTAATAATTGATCTTGATTTCAAATCTCAGTTTGAGTTAGCCAAAATGACAAAAGATTACAAAGACATGACTCAAATACTTCCCAAACTGTTGGTTGCGAAAGAAGAGAGACTCAAGAGACTAGTTTCTATGGTCTGTGGTGAGATGAAGAAGTCAATGCAAGAAGAAGGAATGTCAAGACCACCATGGAGAACTAAAAGATACATGCAAGCTAAGTGGTTGTCTGAGAATCGTCAAAGAGTCTCCTCTGGTTCTTCGAAGAGAGGATCTTCTTGGTCTTTGTTTGATGTTGCTGAAGAAGCTACAACTAGTGGTAGTGGTACTTCGAAGACTACGTGTTGTCTTCCTATTTTCTGAGAGGAGTGGGCGGCGTTTTTGTGTTCCTTTTTGAGGTTTTTAAAAATTTAGAGAAAAATTAAGAAAAAAAGACGTTGAAATTCGGATTTTGACCACTAGTTATATCTAGGTGTTGTTTTTTTTTTAAAAAGGAAAAAATATCATTATGTAAATGTGGGGCTTGTTGGATCAGGTTTTTTCTGATGCTTTGTTGTATCTTCTTGTACTTGTATTCAAGAGCCGATGGTATTATATATGTGTTTTTGTCGTTATGTAAAGTGGCCATTTTAGTAGTATCTATAATGTGACTCTTTTTGGGTTGGGGATATGATTGTGTTTGGATAATGTTTTTAATATACGAGACCTACCATTGCTTGAAAGTGGAAACAGTTCAGTTAGTCGAATTTAGTTCACAAGTTTTTCTGAAAGTGTGTAGTTCAAAAGTTTTATCATGTGAATTAATGTTATTTAATGGTAGATGTAAGTTTTCTGAAATATATTACTATCATATAAACATTTTCGATATAATTTTTAGTATTAATCTTTTAGTATAACTTTAAGTTTATGAGAAATAGTCAATTAACTTTGTAGAGATATTTCAAAAAAAAAAAATTTAATATATTTTATTATGCATATAGTTAAAAATGATATTTTTTTTGTGAAATCGAAGAAGTGTATTTTAGGATAGTGAAATAGTTTCTTACATCAGACACTGGATTTAAATGAAGTAGGCAGATAAAAAAGATTTTTGTTGACACGATGAATTGCATTTGCCTTATCAAATGATAAGAACGATGAGGTGTCCGTAACATACTCAGATCAAATCAACGAGGTGTTCAACACTCAGATAAAAATTAAAACCCAAAATCAAAAATCAAAAACTGTAATAATTAATAATTAGCCATCAATATCCATCACTCTCAACCATAATTCGATAAGTAAACTCTCATTTCTTTGGATTTTTTGTTGTCCTTATCTATTTCGTCACGCTTAATTTCCACGAGACTTTGCTAGAAACTTCGACTAAATCTCACAATTATCAAAATAGTCAGCTCACTAATAATCAATTATAAACGTCATTACGATTAAAATTATAATTAAAGAGTTGCAGACAATTTAGATGAAGGAAGGGATCTAAAGTAATTAATTTACCGGATTTGATTTGATATGGATAGTCAGAGACTGCTTCTGCTTAGGAGAGACGGATGAATAAATCTTCTCGAGCACCTCAATTCTTTAACTATTTTTTTTTCATTATTACTGAACTGATATGACATTTTATATACAAAAATACAGTAATAATAAATGTTCTACTCGTTTACAAAAAAAAATAAATAATAAATGTACTACTACTCCAAAGGATGAAACCGTGTTAAGTTAGTTGACTTTCAAAATTTGTATAAGAGTCATTATCAATTGGTTGTTCATACCAAAAAAAAAAAAAAAAAATTATCAATTGGTTGTTTTTTTTTTGGGTTTAGGATAGTTTATAGATCTTGTGACAAAAAGATAGTTTTTATATCAACATTTAAATTTTAACATGTGTATAGGAAATGAAAAAAAAAAAAAAAGTTGATTTGGTTTTATTTGGATATTTCTTGATTCAATTTGGTTGGGATAATATAAATGAGAACTGATATTGAGCCAATAATGTTTTAGTTATATTATTGAACCACTTGAATATTCAAAAAAAAAAAGTCAAACTAATCATTTTAAAGAAATAATAACGAAATTTTTCGTGAATATTCAAATACATATCTAGTTTTTTTTTTTTTTTTTTATGAATTATCTAACATAGAACCAAACTAACTTAATTGAAAAAGAAACTGCAAAAATTTAATATATTTTAACTGAATTTTTTAATTTATATTACCTGTATATATCATCTAAGTTTTCTTGTTCTCATTTTATTATCATCCAAAAACCGACAATAATTTAAGAAATCTAGAAATACATATTTTGTCTAATTTGATTCGGTTTAGTTGTTTTGGTTGGGGAATAATATACCTAGCCATACCATTAGGGTATAATCAAAAAGAATATTTTTGTTGATACCTTGATAGTATGAAAATTTGGATGCAAGTATAAAAAAGGTTGAGGAATTTCTTGTAAGGTATTGTAAATAGTAGGGGTTTAAATGGGAACAAGAGAAGTGGTTATGTCTGAAAAGACAAGAAGTAAGATTGCTTCCAGAGATCAGACAGAGAAGATGTGTCAGTTCAAAGTACATCATCATATAAGACAGTTTGAGAAATCCAACGGCAACCAGCCGCCGAGCTATAAGATACTCGATTAGCTCTATTTTTATGTTTTCTCTTTTCTTATTCTCTTTCCATAATTAGGCACTACATTTGACGTCATATTTTTTTTTTTTTTTTTTGTATAAAAAAACCAGATTTATTCATTTGAGTAATATTTCAAAATTCCAAAAAATATTTTTGTTCTCCGCAAACTAGTGTTAAGTATCATCTTTTAAAAAACTTCTATGCATCTTAACTAGAACAATCACAAGATTGTGGTATTTTCAGGTGTGATTTAGTGTTATTATAATTTTGCAATACTAGTAAGAGGAAAGTTTCCTCATGTTAAATGTCCTCTGATTCGCCGTAATTTTGTACCAAAAACAATCCAATAACTCTGTACCACCATAAATACACAGACCCAAGATTTTTGGGTAACAAAATTCGACATTCGACGAATGTGATCTTAATCTTCTTCTTTCATTTTCTCCCACCCATGAAGAATAGGCATGTTTGGTTCTCGTATGCTCCAAATCAATTTTTTCTCCATACCGAAGAATCTTTTAGACTAATTTACACAAACTCACTCACTGATCTTTTCACACCATATGGCTACCTGATCTTGATATCCTTTGTGCTTCTTCCAAGTCCTTGAGAAATCTGACACCATGCAAAATCTATATTCAGCTAATACTCTTATTATACAACAGACTTGAATATGATAATAATTCATTCAATGCCAATTTCGGATTTTCTGTTTTCAACTTAAGCAACCGATATGGATCAATGCTTTCTTGACTTAGAACTAAAACAGCTCAAGGCTCATTCGACACTGGTGAACATGTATTAGACTCAACATTACCCGGTTTTTAGTTGAAATACTTGAACGTACCTCTTGGAATTAAGCACTGCAGTACCGCCGAGAAGAAATCGAATCCCTGAGTTGGTGGCGTTTTGTAGAGCAACAGAACGTGATTCCTCGTATGTTGTTCCACCAACCATGAAAATCACCACCTCTTGAGGCCTGTTTAACCAAAAATCACTTAGTTTCTGATTAATAATTCCGATTAATTCATACCAAAAAAAAAAAAAAATTCCGATTAATAAATGAAAGTTTACTGGTAGCAAACACAAGAGTAGTTATACGAATTTGAACAAAACTAAGTGGCACATACCGTCCCTGTTGAAAATGGTCTCCAACAAATGGGTAGTCTACATCTCGTAATCTTCCTCTCGTTATGCTCTCCATTGTTTGAAACAGAAGAGGCTGATGTTGAGTGTAGACATTCTCAACCCCCTGGATATATCAAGAAGTAAGCAACCTGACACATACATATATGTAGGGAGATATACAATATTCCCGGCGAGGGTATGATCTCAGATACAGACCTTAAGTCCACGAGCCATGTTGCGCGCTATATTCAAAAGATCCCTGTTTCCGAATAGATCACCAGTACGTTTCTCCACACCGGCTTGTTTTAAGAGAAACTGAACTAGCTGCAGTTGCGTGACATCCAGAAAGTTATGATAAGAAAAACTCGCAACCCAAGTTTATATTGTTTACTAATCAAGTAATAATAAGAATTTATTTACGATTTAGAGATGCAATTAGAACTGAAAGGAATCAGGCGATAGTTTGACTATACCCCTGGTTTGTACTTGGGAGACCGTGAAGCCAGTTTGTTGAATAACTGCATCAACTGAACTGGATTTTCTTTCTCATAGCGCAAAGCATACAGCATCACCAAACGTAGCCGGTCAATATCAGACACACTTTCATTACTTAAGAGATCCGTAACTGCCTGCAAATAAGCATGGAAAGAGAGTTACAGCTCCGTGCTTATAATAAAGCCTGCACAGCTTTGCATGTAGACATGATGATCTTTTATGATTAAGATACTGCATTTCATTTGTCTGGGAATCCAGAGCGAGATGTGACAAGTACTGAATGCCAAATTATTCAGTAAGACCTTCTGCAGGTCTCGACTTATAAAGCAGTTATCTGTATAGCTATTTTTGATGAGTACATTATGAGATTTTTCCATTGGTAAACTGGAGTAAGTACATAATCACTACAGATGTTCATTACCTCATATGCAGCTCCTTGGCCACCATTGCAAGCCAAGTCCTGTTCTATTTGTGAAACCGACATCAGTTTCCTTGCTTCAACAATCTTGCTCATTTCAGTAACAAGGGTTACATGCTTTGAGACGTTGCCTTGCATCTTTTTGTACTCAGGGTAATTGTCAACAAATCTGGCCATGTCCTCTGTAAAACCAACGCGTTAGCAGGTTATAATTGTCACTAGGACCAGGGACTGAACGTTTTTACAGAGTAGATTAGGACTAGCAAGAATTGTACCTACTGTCTGGATATTTTGGTTGCTCTTTGCCACCTGCTGAAAGTCATCTACCATTCGCTTGATATTCATTCCGATATCCCCAAAATTTTCATACATGTTAGATTTGAAGAATGCATCTTGTTCTGATGATAAAACCACCTCCTGCCGGGGGAAGAGACTTATTAGCTAATGTTAGGTTCTCAACTAGAAAGAGACAGAACTGTAGAAGACTCACAACTTGCTGATCTTTTGGAAGACTTCCAATGGCTTTTAGGTCCACTTTATTATCTTGTAGTCCTATGAGTTCGTGCACCATTGCCTACAGAATTTTTTTTGTTAAGGAGAATGTCTAAAACTTACGAAAATGTAAGACATTTGGAGGCACATATTATACCGTGGAGTAGCAGAATAATAAAGACATTTGGAGGCACATATTATACCGTGGAGTAGCAGAATAATAATTTATTTAGTAAAAAAATAACCTGATATGTCCACTGATTCAGCAATGGGGTAACTGGGTCATCCCTTCTGTCAATAACAAGCAGCAAAGGAGAGCTTTCAGTTCGTCTAAAGTCAAAAAGACCGCTTTCTTGCTGATACATCAATTTCTGAAACAGAGAAATTTCTTTCAAATGACTACAACATACGAGAAATATTCAGACTGTTTTACGCTAAGCAAGCTGGAAATCAGTTCCTTCTCATGCATGCAAAATATAATTAGCAGGAAGAAATATCTCGTTCAACAATTTCACTTACAGCTGTTTCCTGTGCAATCCTTTTTGCAGTATCAGAAGTCCTCTGATATCTGATGACAGGCCTCCGTTTCAACGCCAGAAACACTGCCGCTATTCCATCAACAACCCGATCAGCGTAGCGTTGCAACCCAGAGGGATCGACAACAGCTGGGAGCATATACAGGTGATTTGATGCCATGTTCAATGTGAAATGATATGGATCACCAGCAACAAAGTCTGCATAATACTCCTACAATATAAACACCAAAAGGACCATATTAAACAAACTACTGCTACGCTGATTGCACCAGAAGAACTAATCTACATTATAGGTTTGAATAAGAAAACTCAAGACAAGCAGGATAAAACTAAGCTCCACAACATCACAGTTTCTTCACAAACCAAGCAACTTCTTAGAGACAACTAAACAAAGTACTTATACTAAGCCAATATGCATGATTCATCCTGAGCCAATAAGGACTATTTTAAACAAGCCAGTGCTACGTTAAATGTACCAGAAGAACTAATCTACAATATAGATTTGAATCAGATAGCTCGAGACAGGTAGGGAGTTCATTAAGCTCCACAAGTAAGGCTGTTTCATCCCAAACCAGTCAACTTCTAAGAGACAGCTAAAACTCTACTTAAACTGAGCTAATAATACGTTATGAAGCATTCTCTTGGCATCAATCTCCTATTCAAAAACATCATGAAGAGCAGTAGCCAACCAATGCAGAATTCTAAAAAAAATCACCTGAACTTGCTGTACAACCTCTTGCTCATCCGAGTCAGCCAAAATATGAATCTGAGTATCCTTTAACAGATTGGAGAAAACTGAAACATTCGTTACAAAACAGAATCAAAACATTCACCACCGAACAATGACAAACTCAAAATACTTAAAAAGATGAAAAAACATACATAAATGGTACTCTCCAAATCTCGGATTCGCAAGCTGATATCTCAGTTTCTGAATATTCTCTGAAGTTGGACGAACGAAATAAACAGCTTTCAGGTGCGACATCGATTCTTTCGAAACCGAGATCGAATCAATCATCTCCACAAGAAACACTTCTTTCTGAAGAAGCTCCGATTGTGAATACACAATGCTCACATTGCTAACCTAAAAAACTCACAAGAACACACTCATTTACGAATCTCGAATTGGTAATCGAAGACGGAGATCGGATTATACCGTTTCGGAATCGAGTATGAGAACTTTCATGCCGGAGATGTCCTGAAGCATCCGATTGACGTAATCACGCACAGACGTAACCAGCACCATCGCTTCACCGCGGATTTCCGCTCCGATTAACTTTTCCGATTAGATCTACGGCGAATTGATTTGGTCGATGACTGTTAAGCAATTTTTCAGATCTTCCTTAATCGAGAAATGAAGGACTTCGAGACTCAACTCAAACGAAAAGAGTTTTTGCAAAATGCTCCCTATATAATTGGGCTTTTTCTTTTTGTTTACACTAATCTAATAATTCATCTTTTAAACCAATAATACTTGGGTTGACTATGAATCAGTAATAATTTGTGTGTATGTCTTTTTTCTTAATCATATGTTATTCATGTTTTCTAAAATTTCGTGGTTGATTGTCTCAACAGTTGTTTATTTTTTTTATTTTATAGATCTTGTTTAATAGATGGATATACAAAAATCCTTACATTATTAAACTCAATTTCTTCATTCTCTCAATAAAAATTGTATTGATAGATGGAAAAAATTGTTTATACTTACACTAGCATAATTTTTTTTTTTTTTTTTTGCAACTCAACTTATTAAAATATTCGCTACTCACAATCTATTATTTTGTTTTTTTACTATTCCAATAACAAATATTACAGAAGCAATTTATAATTTTAGAGTTACTCAAATGATAGTTGGTACAAAGTTGGAACAAGTAAGAAGAGAATCATGAAAATGGCTTAATCTATTTCTCTATGCTAGATTTGTTGGAATTTTTATTTGCTCAACCACATAATTATTCAAACAAATACAAAGATCTGATTGGTTTTGTTTTTATTTTCATTTTACTTATATGAAATTTAGTTTATTTTCTTGTTTTTTCTGTACTCACATTGATGTTTCCTATAGATTTTTGTTGGACTTTATCGAACGATTTGATTTAAACGTATTGGTTGTTGTTAGCTAATAAATTGTAACAATGGATCCCCTTAATATCCAGTCCATGTTTTTCATTGGCAATATTTTTGATTATATGATATGGTAGAGAATTCCAAATTTGAGATTATATGATAGATGTTGAAAATTTTCTCAAAAAAAAAAAAAAAACATGTTAATGATGATGTTAAAAAATATTCCTTCCACATTGTTGTCATTATTTAGTATTTACAGTTTTCACATAATGATGTTTTGCTTCCTTAACGTTTAATCTAACTTCTGATTACAAAATTTTAAATACTAAGATTTTTTTGATCACTAGAAGAAAATGAATTGAGGTATAAATCAATTCATTTTAAAATAGAATTTTTAATTTTTTTTTTTTTTTTGGTAATAACTTTAAAATTTTATGTTTGAAGTGCATTTGAAACATCCATAAAATATTGAGGTATTCCCATGTTTGTAAATTTCGAATGTTTGGAGTACATTTGTAACATTTATAAAATACTCCAAATAATAAATCAAAATTAATGAGCTCTAAAAACTAAAATAATATTTTAGCTTTCGCTAAAAGCCAGCAGATTAAAATAATAAAATCTAATACCCAAAATGTTTGGGATTAATAAAGAGGGTTTAAATTCTAAAAATTAGATTATGGTGTACAAATAAGAGCAATCTGATATGTAAGGGTATATTTCGTAAAATAACGAAACTCAAAACGCATGGTATCGTCCATTTTGTTTAAAACGCAACGTTTGGCCCGGATCTGAAGAGTCAACCAACCAATGATATCATTATTTATTTTTATTTTTTTGCATGAAAATTATGACTTATTTAATTAGTCTCCAAAACATGTGATCATTCACATTTAATAATTGTATTGCTTTGATATTCACCATCTCGTCGTTACAGCTTCATACCAAGAATCTCTCTCTTGGAAGTCAAACTGAAAACTTCTCGAGAGATTGAGAGTCTCAAGTCCCATGGAGTCCAGAAATCGAATCTCCGTTTCCACGTAAGTCTTTCCTCTTCTTCTTCATTACTTTTTTAGAGTTTCATATAGAAGAATCAAAGACTATATTCTAGCAAATTTAGCTTCAGAAACATTGTTGACTTTGCGGATTAATTTAAATCATCGATCATGAGAATAATGTGTTTGATGATACAAATTTTTATAAAGATGTGTAATTTTGTTCTGTTTGATTGGCATATACAATCAACATTGAATGTTTTCATATAGCGAGAAGACAAGCAAGAAGAGGTTCCATATTGTTCATGGCTATAGACGTTGGAGTCGCACGTTCTCTATTCTTAAACTTGTTTTGAGTCTTGTAATGTTGGTTACTCTGTTCATGCTTTACCGTTCTACACCGTTACAAATTGCTGAAGAGCCATCCGGTTTGGTAAACAAATGGATACAAAAACCCGGTGTAGCTACTGATCCTCGATATATATCTACGGCTGAGACCAACTGGAACGATATGTCAAATATTGTTGAGAAGAACTTGTTTGGTAGAAGCGAGTATCAAGGACTCGGCTTTTTAAATCTTGACGATCACGAGATTGATCGATGGAAGGAGGTAATGAAATCTGACTGTCAACATATACCTTTGCATCTTAACCATGCCGCAAAAAACATAACTTGGGAATCTTTATATCCGGAATGGATTGATGAAGAAGAAGAATTCGATGTCCCCACTTGTCCTTCTCTTCCTTGGATTCAAGTTCCTGGCAAACCTCGGATTGATCTTGTTGTTGCCAAGCTTCCGTGTAATAAATCAGGGAAATGGTCTAGAGATGTGGCTCGGTTGCATTTACAACTCGCAGTAGCTCGTGTGGCGTCTTCTTCTAAAGGTCTTCATGATGTTCATGTGATGTTGGTTTCCGATTGCTTCCCAATCCCAAATCTTTTCACCGGTCAAGAGCTCGTTACCCATCAAGGAAACATTTGGCTGTATAAGCCAAACCGTAACCTGTTACGACAAAAGCTACGACTTCCTATCGGCTCTTGCGAACTCTCTGTTCCTCTTAAAGCTAAAGGTCAGCACTCAATATAACAAGATTCTTCGTCTTCTGTGTACATCGTTAAGCGGATTATGATCATGTTCTCAATTGCAGATAACTTCTATTCGTCAAACGCAAAGAAAGAAGCATACGCGACAATATTACACTCCGCTCAAGTCTACGTATGTGGAGCCATCGCAGCTGCACAGAGCATCAGAATGTCAGGCTCTACACACGATCTAATCATACTAGTGGATGACTCCATAAGCGAACACCACAGAAACGGCTTGGAATCAGCCGGATGGAAGGTTCAAACCTTCCAAAGAATCCGAAACCCGAAAGCTAAACCAAAAGCATACAACGAATACAACTACAGCAAGTTCCGTCTCTGGCAACTAACCGAATACAGCAAAATCATATTCATCGATTCCGACATGCTTATACTTCGAAACATCGATTTCCTCTTCGAATATCCGGAGATATCCGCAACAGGAAACGACGGAACACTTTTCAACTCGGGTCTAATTGTAATCGAACCATCGAATTCGACATTCGAGTTACTAATGAATCACATCAACGAGATTGAGTCTTACAACGGTGGTGATCAAGGTTACTTAAACGAGATATTCACATGGTGGCATCGAATTCCTAAACACATGAATTTCTTGAAACATTTCTGGGAAGGAGACAAAACAGAGATCAAGAAATCGAAGACGAAACTCTTCGGTTCGGATCCTCCGGTACTCTATGTTCTTCATTACTTAGGTTATAACAAACCTTGGTTATGTTACAGAGACTATGATTGTAATTGGAATGTTGAGAGTTACCATCAATTCGCATCAGATGAAGCTCATAGAACATGGTGGAGAGTTCACGATTTGATGTCGGAGAATTTGCAGAGGTTTTGTCTGTTGAGGACGATTCAGAAGGCGCAGCTTGAGTGGAATCGGAGACAAGCTGAGAAAGAGAATTATAAAGATGGACATTGGAAGATTAAGATTAAAGATAAGAGACTTAAGATTTGTTTTGAGAAGTTTTGTTTTTGGAAAACTATGCTTACGCATTGGGGTGAGACGACGAAGAAGACGATCGGTGATTCTAAAACCACCGTGTAAAACCGCCGTTAAATCTTTCCTTTGGTTAAGTCTGGTTTTGGTATGAAATTTATTAAATGTACGATCTATTCGATATAAGAAGGAAATCAATCAATTTTTTAGGTTCGGTTTTATAGTTTTGTTATTTTTATAATAACGGCCGTTAAATCTTTACTTGCTTCGATTGATTTTTCGCTTTCCACTTTTACATTATCAATTTTGTGTTTACAGTGTTTATCCTTCTCTTTCTTTATCTCATAATGGAATATATGACTATCGTAATGCTAGGAATAGATTTTGGTTTCTCTTTCTTTTTACGAGTCCTATTTTTGTGATTATGTTTAATTTAATTTCGCTAATTTATTGTACAGTATAATTCTACATAATCCATTAATCTATAAGTCAAGTAGCTCATATAGATGAAATGGGAAGATTAGAAAAAAATAATTCTCGATTTGAGGTAATTTAGATTTACGATTTATGTATTACTAGATTAGGACCCGCGTTAACACGCGGGTAAAAAAGTATATTTAAATAATTGTGTCATCGTCCCTAAACTTTATTTGATCAATAGTATTTTCAAAAAATTTAGTCTAATGATTTATCATTAAAATAGTTTCACCTTGTAAATACCCGTTTTAAACGCTCTACAATGTAAGTTGTTGAAGCAAATCTGTAAAACAATTAAACTGTAAAACATTTACTTGTAAAACTCAACACACATAAATATGAGACTTTTGAATTTTAAATATAACTTATTTCCTTATTTTATTGAGTAGTGTAATGAAAATTTCATTATTCTATTTCGGTAATGAAAATTTAGAAATATGACTTATATATTTATTCAATTATGACATATTTTTTTGTCTTTTTGGTTTTTTCCATAATCTTTATCTGGGAAATGAATTTTAATGTATTCTTTAATTAAAAAAACGTAAATAGAAACACATGACATCATCTCGTGAGTTATATGACACGTGGCACGATCTCGTGAATTCTACTAATTGTGCCACGTGTCGATACCACATTAAACGCGTTCAGCTTTATTTAATAAGATAAACTAATATTTTTATTTTAAATTAGTTTTCACACTTATTATTTTCCATATTTATATATTTCTTATAAGTTGATCAATTTATTAGTCTCAGACTAAAATGTCAATATAATATTTAAATTTAAACAATATTTTGTCAAACGTAATTATTGAAATCCTTCTCGTTCCATGCCTAGCATACTTACTAGCATACTTACTAGACAACATTGAAATATTGTCTGTGGTTGTTAGGGTTCCATTTTAATCTCATACCAATATGAGTTTTTTTTTTTTTTTTTTGCTAAGACATACCAATATGAGTTGGGTACATGGGTAGGTATATGAAGTAAAATCTCTTTACTAGTATAAGTTTAGAATATGGATGTCTAAGTAAAACTTTTTTATGATATTATAAATTTATAATCCAAGGTAGATTTATGTTTATGTTTATTTCTCAATTAGTTATCATATTGTTACCATATTTAAATGATTAATATTTTTCACGGATTTTTTCTTTATTCTCTTTTCTTTCTATTTAGTCGCTATAATTTTATTATTGTGTGCTAATCATGCACCAACTATTACTGAAATCAAAGTGGTCGAAGATTATAAGCATTGTGATAACCGATATGATCAAGTAGTATCACACGAGTGAATTATATTTGCCAAAATCGCTTCATTTATATTTGTAAATGTTTGATATTCTTAGCAATTCCATTATTGAATATTCATATATTTAAATACAACATTACCATTCATATCTCTAAACTAACAAACATGGTTTTATTTCTTTATTCCTGGTGATGCATGCAACCAATAACTAATACACACATAACTTCATATACTAGTTGAAAGATGTCTGCTTGGGCTCTAAACAACAACCATCCTAGTTAGAAGGATGCATGATTGAATCATAAATATATATGGTTCCATAAAAACCACTTGGTTAACCACTTAACCATAACTTATTTTGTCATCCAAAAAACGAAGATCTTACAGTGTGGTTACTAATGTTAATTAATGTCTTTTTTATTTAAATTTATTTACTTAACATAACCAAATCTTTGTTGTCCAAAATCTACTCAAGCTTAACCATAAAAATGGAACCAACCACAAGAGAATCACCTCCAATAAGTTTCCCCAACATCTTTGATCATGTAAATCCATCTAAGAAAACCTTATCGTTAAACTCTAATTAGAGATTTCAACCGGGCTGGTGCGATGCGAATATTAAACAATAGGAGTGAACCAATTTAAATAACTTTCAGAGAACCGGGAATCGATGAACCGAATCTATGAAAATTGATTTGGTGACATAAACCAAAGTTGTTTTTAACCGCAATTCAGTAATCAGTCTCTTCTTCTTCTCTGAGAATCTCACTTACCGGAGAAAGATGGATTTGATTTCTTGTTTCCGACCAAACCCCTGTCGTCTCGGAATTTCAGTTCTGCCCGCTTTTCGGGTCATCAATCTTTCCGCCGTCAATTGTCTCCGGTCGCCGACGAGTCTTCGTTTCGGATTCCTGGCGACGTCGTTTCCTCGAAATCCGAAATTTCCATTCAAGATTCACGCAAAGAAGAAGAATAAGAAAACGAGTATCGTAGAACCGAAACCAAACAGAGTTAAAGAACTACTCTTTGAAGATGAAGAAGAAGAAGAATTAGCGAAATCAAAAGATGAAGATGAAGAAGAAGAAGAAGAGGAAGAGCAAGTTCTCATCGAAGATGTTCTAGATGGTGCGTATTAAAACTCTGTTTTTCATTTTCAGTTTATGGTCCTGAAGATTGTCTGTTGCTTTAGTCCAATATTCTTGATTCTACAGAGCTACTAACAGATGATGAAGACGAAGACTTTGATTTCGAAGAGGAAGATGAGTTCGAAGAGAGCGAGGAAGAACTCTATGTAAGTCTTTTAACTTTAAGAGATTTAGAAAAGATGAATCTTTTGAGTCTCTCATGTATGGATTGATTCAAGGCTGGAGATGGAAGTGGAGGAGGAGGTATTAAGCTTGCGGGAACATTATGGGATAAAGAAGCATTGACATTAGCTGAGGAAGTTTGTGAGTCTTTTGACGGTGAATTAGGCATTTATGCTTTCAAGACTCTGCCGAATTCGACCATACAATTGCGGATTGAGCGACTTACTAATAAGTCTGGTTCGCCTACAATGGAAGATGTTGAAGGGTTTTCGAAAATCTATAGAGCGAAATTGGCTGAAGCTGAACCCGCTAAGACCATACCGGATAACATTTCTCTAGAGGTTAGTTAAGTTTGGGGTTCCTTACACTTTAATTTTCGGTTAATAGACTTAACAAAGATTGAACCCTCGTGCATAGGTTTCATCTCCTGGTGTCGAAAGGGTAGTTCGGATTCCGCAGGATCTTGATAGGTATAAGGACAGACCGATGTATGTGAGGTACATTAATCCGGAAGCTGAGGCTGAAGGTGATGGTATATTCAGGCTGGTTTCTTTTGATGTGGAAGCGAGAAGCTGCGTTTGGGGCGTAGCGGATATTCGAGTGAATCGAGAAAAGGCTGGTAAGGGCAGACCTTTGAACAAGAAGCAAAGAGAATGGCGGCTTGAAACTGCTTTCGAGTCGCTACGGTTAGTTCGTTTGCATTCTGAATGTTGAAAAGACACAATGTAGGGAAAGGGAACAAGTTTTAGTTTATTCTAAAATCTCAAATAGAGTGCTCTCCATTACAACGGGTAAGGTAAACTGTAATAGATTAGACAAAGAGTAGCTTAAAACAGAGCAGAAAACCAAAAGAGATGTACAGTAGATGTCTTTCTTTTATTGTTGTAAATATAAAGGAAACCAAAACATGAAGCAGACGGATGAGTTGAGGATGGATTTAAGCACCCATGGTGATGATGCAACGGATACTCTCTCCCTTCAACATGTAATCAAAGGCCTTGTTGATCTCTGAGAATGGTACTGTGTGAGTGATGAACTTCTCAAGCTCCAGCTCCTGATTACAATCATCATCATCAGAAACATTGATAGTACTCGATTCAGCATCAAAAGATCAGAAGTTTCTCATTACCTTGTTCATGTACATTTCGACAACCCCGGGAATATCAGTTTTGGGTTTGTAGTTCCCAAAGAAAGTACCCTTGAGTGTCCTCTCATTCAGAAAATTCATCGGATGAGTCTTAAAAGCGTCGTCTTTGCTTGGCACACCCACCAGCACCGCAACACCCCAACCCTGAAACAACATCATATGTATGAGTAATGAATGGTTTGGTCTATTTCTGTTCCGTTAGCACGAAACATCGAATGGTGAAGATAGATTACATCATGAACACATTCAAATGCTTGAATCATAGCCTGAACGCTTCCGGTACACTCCACACTCCGGTCCACACCACCATTCGTCATTTCAGCAATCACCTGTTGAACCGGTTTATCATGCTCTTTCGGGTTCACAAACTCGGTCACACCAAACTTCTTAGCTGCCAAAAACCACATCAAACTCAAATGTAAGTGACAAGATTTAAAAAACAACACAATCAGAAGACTAATCATTTTTTCAAACTACCTTCTTCAAATCTTTTCGGGTTAAGATCAACACCAATAACCCTACCAGCACCAGCAATCCTAGCACCTTCAGCAGCAGCTAAACCAACAGCACCGAGACCAAAAATCGCAACACTCTGACCCTTTTTCGGTTTAGCCACATTCAAAGTAGCTCCCATACCAGTAGATAAACCACAACTAACAATACAGACTTTATCAAGAGGAGCTTCAGGATTGATCTTAGCCACTTGACCAGAGTGAACCACAGTGTATTCACTAAACGTAGACGTCCCAAGGAAATGATGAATCGGTTTCCCATTGATCGAAAACCTCGATTCACCATCGTGAATCATCCCTCCTCTCTCGGTATTGATCCTTAGAAGATCACACATGTTTGATTCCTCAGAGTGACAATGAGGACAATCTCCACATTCTCCAGTGAAAATCGGTAAAACATGATCTCCTGGTTGAAGATCAGTCACTCCTTCTCCAACACTCTCCACAATCCTACACACACAAAAAATCCGAAAAACCTCAAATCTCTAAAATCCTAAAAACCCACCAAAATGTTACAAAAAAATTAGAACTTTTTTATTACCCTCCAGCTTCATGACCAAAGATACGAGGAAACAGTGGTGTTTGTCCCTACAGAATCATAACAAAAGTGATAAAGACTTTGAAACAGAGATCTTAATTATAGGATTGAATTGTTTATTTTATTACCTTAGCTTCCCAGAAGTAAACATCAGTGTGACAAAGAGAAGTGAAGAGAATCTTGATACGAACTTCATGTTTTTGCGGTGGAGCAACTTCTACTTCCTCCATCACCAATGGCTTTCCAGCTTCCCATGCCACAGCAGCTGCAACCAAAACGACATCGTTTTGTCATAAATCTCAAAAACTTCAAGATCATAACTCAAACAAATCTGAAAAGATGAAACTATTAGAAAACTGTAAGACTAATGAATTCAAAGTTTGGATAAAAAACCTTTGCATTTGATGATCTGTCCGGTGGTAGACATTATCAAGAAGTTTACTGTTTAGAACAAAATTAAGTACAGTTGTTTTATGTAAATGGTGAGAGATTAGAGAAAGTGAGAAGAGGAATATATAGTGGTAAATGTCAAAGAGGCGTTAATTACAAATATGCCATCGGTCTTAATGTCCTAATTCTTTTTTCCAAGTAACATTTGTCGGATTTGGCGTTACTAGGGGCTTTCTGTCTTTGGTTTTGCTTTTGTCTCTCGAATGATCATTCCACTTGGCACCGTTAATATTCGTCCACGTGGACTTTTATTTTCATTTTAATTCATAATTTAGGAATTAACTAATTAAAATCTGGTCTTTAGATATTTTGTCTTGATGGTTGACAAAAAAAAAAGAAGAAGATATTTTGTCTTGATGCTCACGCCGTGGTATCTCTAAAAGTAGGAGATTGGTACCCGTCGGCGGTTTTACATTAATTTGGTCTGGTTTTAAGATATTCTTGGCCATCAAGTTGAGACTTAAGATTGATGTTTATATTTGTAGAAAATTGTGAAAGATTACTATTGGTGCCGACCTTGATCGTCTCTTAACTATATTCTTGGTGATTACTCATTCGATTTCCCTACTCGTTGCATCATTTAAATGCAAATATATTGAATTATGTTTTTTTTTTGGTCAAACCACGAATTTCATTAAAATAGAAGATCAGTTTTTAGACACATTACAAAGAGCCTCTTTGGCTAAGCCATTAGCTATCATATTGTCTGATCGTGAAATAAATAAAAACAAGATAGATGGAAAAGTTCCTAGAAGATGACGGATGTCAAGTAGGCCGTTTTCCAGCTCGTTCACCACTCTGTTTGAGACGAGTAGAGAGAATCGAGATAGCGAGTCCGAGAACACCTGTAAGTGTTGGATATCCGCTAAAGATGCTGCTAAAATTGCAGTTTTTAGTGCCAACGATTCTGCCATTAACGTTGAAGAGACGAAGCTATGGCCAGCAGAACCTTGGGAGATGATTTCTTCATTTGGAGAGGAGATAACCCAGCCTATACTGCTTTGTGTTGCAGCTTGCCAAGCTACATCAACACAGCAACTGTGGGAGTGAGAAGAGGCTGACCGTGAGTTATTAGTAGATGTAAGTCGATTGATGTTGTAGAAGTTTGCAGGTCGTTTGAGTGGGGGGATTTGAGCATTCTCCCATGATCGAGCTTCAACGAAAATACGATGAACGACGTCCTCTGCTGCAGCCTCTCTGTTTTCAAAACAGAATAAAGTTGTGTAGAATTGTCTCTGTGTCCTCACCGGAGTAGGGTCGTCGACGGTGGAAAGATGACTCGGGTTCCGTATGATCTTAGAATCGTAGCGAGATGCGGCGGTGGTTTGAGTCCAAATATGTAGAAATTGCTTTGGTCCGAAGCGAGGAGGAGCAGTAACTGGAGAAGATGTAGTAAGCAAAGCCGGTAGTCGATGATATCTTTGGGTCATAGATCTGGAGCTCGGAGGCAGGTTTGGAGGGATAGGCGACAAGGGCTTATACTCTGTTTTTGTCGAGTCGAAGCTGGCCAGTAGAAGAACAAGGATCCACAAACTTGAAGTGAAGATGGCAATTTCCGTTGTGGTGACAAAAGTAGAGAAGCTTATGATGGTTCTAGCCAAACCATAAGAGGAGTTCAGCAGTGGTGTTATGTCTTGGTTCATATCCCTTCGTCGACAAGATGACAATAGCTTTGAAAAAAGCCAAAGGCAGAGGCTGCGGTTGGGTTGATGAAGGCGTCGGAGGAAAGAGGGGTGGAGAGATCCGGTGAGGTTACTCACTCCCGTGGGGTGTGGTGGTTTCAGCGACGGGGACGAAGAGAGGCTGAGATGAGAGGAGAGGGAGCACGAGCGGAGGGGGGAGGAGACCACCGGTGGTGGGTCAGGGGGTGGTGGTGGTTCCGGTGGCTCCTGAGTAGTTTCGCTCATCCTCCTCGTGCGTTCATCGGAGCTCCACGGTGGTGCCAAAAGGTTGAAGTGTAGGCTTCGTGGAGGTGAGGGAGAGGGCTTTGTGGTGGCCATGGAGACTCCGGTGAGGCTGCAGCTTCAGATCTACCTCGCGGCGGCTACCTAGGGAAGAGTGCCTGGGAGAGAGGCTAGGGCGAACACGACGACTTTTCCCATACTGGCGGTATTGAATTATGTTTATTTTCTCATTATTGGTCTATATTTGAAATCTGATTTTTGATGAAAGAGGAGTTTGATATACAAATTTGATATTTTAGAATAATAAACTACACCTTTAAAACAATTTAAATTCAATAATTATATTGATGATTTTTTTTAATAAGATTCATTCATTACAAAAATTGTGAAAATTTATTTATTATGCTAAAATCACATTTTCTAATCCTACACAAGAAATATTAATTCACTTCACAAAATCAAATATGAATTAAACATACAAACTCATCTCTATATTCGACCAATTATTATTCATAAAATCTACAAAGATCCGCTTGGTCTGAAAACTATGAGATAGATCAGCTATGCATCATCATAAATCTTAAACCATAGTTATTCATTCAGATCGATCCAGCTTTATTTAACTTTGTAACAATCCATTCAATAAGTCTATCGAACAAATACATCAACATCCATAAACTAAAATTAATGTTTTAAAAATGATTATGATTAATTATCGAATTGTAATTGAGATAACAATGTTTATTTCACGAAGAAGGGATTTCATGGGAGCTCATAAATCGTCTCCTTCAGTGAAAAACTCCCAACAAACAGATATATACCACTGATATCTCAGCTTCCTCTATAATAAGAATCCCCAACGATCTTTCTTGATCTTCCATTGATACTAGTAATTAAGATGTAGAGAGCTATAGAGAGGGACTGAAAAAAAAGTTTTAAATAGAAAATGTATAAAATGACAAAGGGTCACAAAAAAATACGACCATAACAGAAAAAAATCATAATTACAAAAAAGAATATGTCGTATGTATTATTTTCATATATAGTACACGCTTTTAAAAATCCTTTTATATTGTATGTTATTCCATATATTATGAATATGTTATCCTATATATTTTCAAAATATTTACATATATAATACACGAATTTTGAAAATATATTTGTGAACAAAATCATATCTTCATATCAATCTTATAACATGTTATAACCTTAAAATCAGCTAAGCAGTGTTTCCAATATACCATGTTATAAGATTGGAAACATTACTTAGCTGATTTTAAGGTTATAACATGTTTAAGCATGATCATCTCTAAGAACAGAAGTACCTATTTTATACTTATCATGTTAAGCATGTTTAACATATTAAGCATGTTTAAGCATGATCACGGTTATAAACTAAAAATTCGAATCTGTCTTAAACTACTACTAAATCCAAATGCAATATAATATGAAATATGTAAATAGCTAAATTCAGTAACACCCCCTAAAAAGAGACGATTATAAACTAAAAACGCAAAGGTTTCTGTAGAGTGAAGATGATAACAAATATAGACTTAATGCATCTTTAATTTAACCATCCTCCTTAATTCTTCATCCTCTTCAACGCATCTCATTTTGTTCTGCAACCTCTTCAAAAAGACTTCACCATTTTTTTTGCTCTTTGAAAAAAAAAAACCACAAGGAAAAATGCGTCGTTTCGAGGAGATAGCAACATGGGTCTTGATTACTCTAGGTACCTTAGGACTATTAGCTACTAGGGAAAGTCCACAAGTTGCGTGGATGAAATTATAGAATGGACAAAAGTAATATCGATAAAAAATCATAGTAATATTTTGAAAAAATATTTATTGAGCTGTAGAAATTATGTAAAATTTGTATTGTAATATAAGTTTTAAGGAATTGTTTATATGTTTTTCCAGTTAATTCGTAAAAGTATTAATGAATTAAATAGAGGGATTCCAGAAAAATAATTAAAAATAGATGTGTCACATGACAGTTTATCAAAGATACTTATAGAAGAGAATTTACTTTTGTTATATAGATAAAATTGACATTTCTAATATAGGTTTGTAAATATGATATATGATTGAATGTAAATATTTTTTATTATTATTTCGTATGAAGTAAAATTTTTATTGTAATATAAGTTTTTAAGAGTTGTTGATATGTTTTTCAATTACTGAGTAAATATAATAACAAAGTAAATAGAGAGACTAATAAATAAATTTCGCACATGTATGGGACACGTGGCAGCTAGTTGAGAATGGTAACCCTTCTATATTATAAAGATTAGTCTTCTTGGTCTCAATTCCCCCTCGAAAACCGAAATCGAAGTTGGATTTTACCGTTACACTTGTCCTGTTGCGGAATCCACAGTCAGAGACGTAATGCAGAAGGAAATCACTGCAAACGACGGTCGAGCTGCTGCAATGTTACTGCGCCTGCAGTATCTGGATTGCTTTGTTCAGGTAAATTGCATAACAATTGAATGTGAATGCTTGTCTTCGTCTGTTTGTATTCTAAATATGTATCGAATATGTACCACCAAATTCTTCATTTTTTTTCTTTCAAAATATTTATTATTAATTCATAACATGTCTCAAATTTAAATACTAGGTTTCTTGTAACCAACGACACACTTGTGTCATAAATAATATGAATCACCTAGCTATGTCTCTAATTCAATCTCTTTATCTATAGTTTTGTGATTGGAGTTTCTAGTTATGCTAATTGTGCTTTAGACTTTAGTGGTTGCCCGTTTACACTATGTCTTGCCTAAGGGCTCAATTATAAAGATGATTTTTTGTTGTGGGCCGGGGTCCAACCGCTAGTGTTTTCATTATCCTACATTTGCATACCGAAATTTGATAGTTTTCGTTTGTCGTTAGCTTTTTGTTATCATTTACTTGTAGTTCAAGTAAAAAAGCTAATATTTTGACACTTTTTTTTTACAGGGTTGCGACGGCTCCAATCTTCTCCGTCACGAAAACGACGAGAGATTTGCACCGGGAAATGTGGGCGTCGACGGGTTCAACATAATTGATGATGCCAAATCCGAGCTGGAGCGTGTCTGTCCCGGAGTCGTCTCGTGCGCAGACATCCTAGCATTAGCGGCGCGGGACGCAGTTGCTTTGTCAAACGGACCGTTTTACCCAGTACAGACTGGTCGCAGGGACGGTCTGTCGTCGAGCTCCAGGAACGCGGCCGATCTCCCAGGACCGCAAGAGTCACTAGACGTGATCAAAGCCAAATTCCGAAAATTTGGTTTATCGGACCAAGACCTTGTTTTGTTGACCGCAGGTAAAAGAATTTTTGATATTAAGTAAACAAAAACCAAACAAAAAGCAAATAAAAAGCAAATAAAAAGCAAATAAAAAGCAAAATAAGGTAAAATATTAGATAAAAATGACAAACGCTAAAAGAAGAGGTTCAAATATGAAAAATTAATAGTGAAGTAGTTATAAAAGTAAATTAAATACGCATATTATAGATTCATATTTTGGCCGGCAACAAAAAAGAAAAAAAAAAAACTCTTATAAACTAGATTTGAATCTTATCTATAGAGTTTTCCAAAAATAATAAAGATACATATTAAATCTTTTTAATATATACTAATTAGACGTAAAATATTATAAAAACTAGTTATATGTTAAACGAGTAAATAAAATCTACTTCATCTTCCATTTCTTCTTCGTCGTCATCTCGTTTTCATATTCTTTTACTTCCACTTCAAAATACAGGTCAGGGGCGGAGGCATGTGCTGAGGTGGGTGGTCAGCTGACCACCATAATTTCTTTTTTTTTTTTTTTTTTTTTTTTTTTTTAACNTTCAACTCACGTGTATGAAAATTGGGCTCTATTCAGTTTATTTGGCAATTGGGCTCTATTAAGTTTCAAACCCAATTTACTTAACCTAATTATCAGATTTAGGAAAAACAAAAAAAAAATTCAAAAGTCTTCGACGTGAAAACTGAAAAGAGTTGCAGACTTCGTGAATCGTGACGAAGAGAAGACAAAAGACTCTCACAGTCTCCTTGCATGCAAACCAAACAAGTTAGATTGCAAAAAGGTAATGGTCAATTATTTATTTGGTTAAT
>OVAF01000828.1:0-30201 GCA_900406245.1 Odontarrhena argentea
GAACAACTATGTTAGAGACATACAATGAGTATGATTTCAGGACACCTATCCTTCATAGGGTGTAGGATTAGTCTAGGGTTTAATTAACTTATGATTTCTAGGGTTTAGTTTTTGGAGTGAAACCTATTTTTAAGGTTTATAATGTTGGTTTTAGAGTTTTTAAATCCTAAACCACTATTATAAACCCTAAAACTCTATAAATAAAAGTGAATTTGAATGATATGGTTTAGGATTTAAGAATGATAAGTAGTATTTAACTTAATTTTCCTTCAAAGTGTAGTTCTGAAAGAATGGTAACAAAAAAATGTATTTTTGAAAGAAATGAGTTAAAAAATGTATTAGTGATATTTTCCCAAAGATAATTGCATGAGTTAGTACTGATATGACGAAAAGTTACTAAAACTCCAAATTATATCTCATAAATTTTTGCTATAAACAAAACATTAAAAAGACCTCAAGCAAATACAAACCTTAAAAATGTGTTTAATAGAATATTTTAAATAATACGAAAACCACTCTTTCAAAAAAATTGCTATGAGTCAATATCAGAATTGCAAGCATGTGGAAATGGTAAATTGCCTTGGCTTAGTAAATACTTCAATTTTACTGTTATCGCTCCTGCCCAGAGCATTTGGTAATATTATTTTGCTCCTAATATATATATATGTAATATTTTACTACTTTTTATTAGTAATTAGATTTAGTTGCTGTCATTTGCTGATATGTCTAAACTGATGAACCTTCAATTTCTGGACAGTGATAAATTAAACAGTAGTAGCAGGTGTAATAGTCTTAGCATATTTCAGATAATGATTTAATGTGTAATTATTACTTTCACATACTATTATACACATGAAAGTCCGGATATTACGTTTATCTGATTTTCTACGTACAATTAAAATAATATTTGAAATATTCTACAAGTGGTTTGCATAATATACTAGACGGGTTGATTTGGAAAAGCAGCTGGGCTATCATTTAAAAATGGTGTGTGAATATTGGAGTTCCACCATGGAAGATTAAAAATCAATAAGGACAATTTTCGTGGCGCTTAAAACCATTAAATGTAAAAAATCAATGGAAATTGTTGAATCAAATCAAACCGATCTGTCTAAAAACAAAATAAAAATAGACGATAGGAAATATGCTACAAAGATTCCGAGGTGAATATTAAGATCGAGTTCATCTCCGAAGAATAAAAATATAAAAAACGACTAAATACCTATCTATTATTTTATTATACTTGATGTTTCATTTGTAATTTTTTCATTTTATGGATTCTCTCATGATTGATCCATTAAACATCGAAATCAATTGTTACCCTTTGAAGATTTTTAATTGCACATTTTTTATATAAATATCGCTTTGACTTAGGGTCATGGGTTTGGGTCAAAAATGTGTTTTTCTTAATCATTTCTGAAAAATAATTCTCTCTTTCCATAATAAGACTAAGAATTTTATTTTTTTTCAACGAGTCCGAGAACTTTGACACCAACATTAATTGACAAAAAAACATCCAATGTTGCATGAGAAAACATGAATAGAGAACATAAAAATGACAAAAGATAAGATAATTTTTGTTTTTAAAAATAATATTTAGATTATGACCGGCCGGTTCATTAGCATAATTCATGCATAATGCAAGCGAAGAGACTTGATCGCAAATGCAATGGTGCATATTTCAAACACACTTACAAGTGCCACAAAACTATTATCACGTACTATCCAACAAGATGAATAAAATTATGTATTTGTTTTTTAATCTTTCGTAAATATAGCCCACTGGTATTAATTATTTCACTAGACTTAATTTGTTATATAGTCTTAAAAACAATTAATTCTATACGCTATGTAACTAATCATGATTTATTTAGTTATCAAAACAAGGAAAATATATAAAGATGAATTTTATATTTTCCTTGTTTATTATATGCTATATGCAATGGTGCATATTTCAAATGCACTACTATTATCAGATACTACTCAAGATGAATAAAATAATATATTTATTTTTTAATCTTTCTTAAATATAGCCCACTGGTATTTATTATTGCACTAGACTTAATCATGAATTTATTATATATATAGTCTTAAAAACAATTAATTGTATATCCTATGTAACTAATCATGATTTTTTTAGTTATCGAAACAAGGAAAATATAAAAAGATGAATTTTAAATTGTAGATAATGGATAACAAGAATATATATAGTGTTGTATGAGAAATTAGAAGATAAGAACAAAATGACATGTTATTTTTTTTTTTTTTGTCGCCATGTTTAATTATATTGATCAAGGGAAAATCCAACTAGGGGTACACACAACCCTATAAGAGGGAAACAAAGACCCACAAAGGGAAAGATAACCCACAAAGGGTTTTACAATCACTCTCTTTTTTACACATCTACTCTCACAAGGAGAGATATAGAGACACTCTCAGGCAGAGAGTTGAGAAAATCTTGTAATAGAGGATAACAAGACCTTAACAAAGGCATAGATGTTCCCATTGAATCCTTCAAACGCATAATTAGACTGCGTCAGGATGTACTGGAGGGAGACGCACTCAAATGAGATCTCAAGACTTGATAATACAATAAAGAAGGCGAAACCTAAGCTATTACAACCAAAAGAAACAACATACCATATTTTACAAGAAATATTAACCGATCTCTATCCAACAAAATAAAGATTCGAACTCACAAAAACCTGTGAATTAAGGAACCGTTGAAGAACCATCTTAGCTTCGTCATCAATCTCCTCTGTCTTGATTTCTTTTGGACTGTCGCTTGATAATTGGCAGTGGAGCCAGATTTGAGTTCGACAGGTCCAGATCTGAGGGTGGAGGATCGAGATCTGCCATGGGTAAAGCCAGATTCTATGTGTGTGAAGTGTGATTCCATATCTTGGATTTTGTAGAAACAATCCGATCTTCATAGCCAAAAATGATAGAGACAGAGAACAAAAGGGAAATTAGATATAATATACATATAGCTTTTGACGCCGGTTACAGAGCACCGATCGTCCGAGACCAAAAAGCGATGATGAAGAAAATGAGATCAGAAGTAGGCGTGATTTTAGAGAGAAGTCAGAGAGATAAAAAGTAGTATAATTTGAATAAAATGACATGTTTAGACCGCAGACATTCGAAGTAAATCAACGTAATAGGTAAATTCACTTTATACAAAATTTTAAAATTTAACTAAATAAATTTTAAAATTATAAAATACATTTTTTAAAATGTGTCCTCTATTATTTTATATACATGTTGGTTCCTTTGTAATTTTTGCATTTAATTTTAACCCTTGAATTCTCTCAGAATTCTTTTATAAACGTCGAAGTCAGCCGTTTACCTAGTTATTTTTTTAAGATACATGCCACTTTTACTCTCTTGATCATTAATTCGACCCAAATATGTAATTCATTATCTTCTTAGACATGGCCTTTTAATTTTATTTATTGATTGTTTGAAATTTTGTCTCATACTTTACATATCACGAATAAATAATCATTGAAACAAGTATATGTATAAAACGATATCATAATGTAAGATGGTGAATGGTTCACCTGTTACAAGTAGTGGTCATTAGCTTCTTGATAACAGTTACCGAAATTGTATTTTACCGTTTGTGCCGCTCAAAATACAGTATTTAATTTAGGTTTTTTTTTATTTCAGTTACTCATTCACACATAAATTTATATACATTGCTAGCTAGTAAATTAATTTCTGACATTGAACCGAATTTATTCAGTTTCTAGTATTACCATTTTCAAATCTTATGCTAATCTGTTAGATTCTACAAACCAGAAATCACATATAGTTTCTCAAATTCAACCACACTAACGCCTGGACCCTTAATCACTGTTCGATCAAACCTTGTTGCCATAGCAAAATTAATAAAATAATTAAAAGCCCATTCCAAAACAAACAAAAAAATACTGGAAAAATCAAGATAAAAAAAAAATGGACAAAAAAAAAAAAAAGGGAGAGAGAGAGAGGTGAAAGGGGGAGAAGGNGAGGTGAAAGGTGGAGAAGGTGGTGGCGTGTAGTAACAAAGTCTCTGTCAATTTTTTTTGATAAATTAATCATGTACTGTGCTGACACTCCAAGATTTGAAACAGCCTTATCGATATAATATCCCTTTTTTTTTCATTAAAAAATAATAGGGTTGACTGGCGTGAGCACCCTGTACTAATCCAGTTCCTACGGATACACCCCGAACTAATCGCCTCTTTTTTCCGCACCCCAATTAGTATAAACTCTTGCGTCTTCACCCCAAACTATTCGATTGACATTGTTTTTTAATTTTTAATTAATTTCGATAAAAACCCATTACCAGCGTTTTAAGCAAATCACGTTTGCCCGATTCACAATCCAATTGACTAATTGACCCGATTGAAATACCCGGACTATATAAGCCAACATCGAAATTGATTTGGGGAAAAAATCAAAATCGAATTGGGGATAATTTTAGGGTTCTTGAGATTGAGAGGATTGAGAGGAATCGATTCTGTTGTAAGCTCATTGGGTCTAGTCTCATTGTCTCAATTCGATGTTTCTGATTTTGGGTTTGGTTTATTACAGAACAAAGTTGGGGGCTTTATGGCTTTTAAAGCAAAGCCGAGCTCTGAAATAGGTATCTCAGATTCTTCTGGGAAACAAGAATTGGATGGTAATGGGGTTAGGTTACAAGAGGAGGATGTAAAAGTTGATATCATGGAGTGTGGAAAGAATCTGGAGGAGGATGAGTTTCGAGAAGTGGAAGAAGAGGATTTGTTTGAATCTTCTTCTACTTCTTCTTTCGGTGACTCTATGTGTGCTCGTGACGACGATGGAGAAGACGATGCTCAATCGATGTTGAGTAGAGATTATCCATTGCCCGAGACTTTTGGTGATGGGACTGAGTTTTTGGGTTTGAGGAAGAAGAAGGTGACTGATGAGTGGAGGCGGTTTACTCAGCCTTTGTCGTGGCGATGCAAGTGGCTAGAGCTCAAGGTTAGGGAGATTCTGTCTCAAGCAATAGGGTATGAGAGAGAAGTTAGAGATCGCTATGAGACTAAGGAGTTTGATTTGGAGAAGTCGAAATGGGATGGCTATCAAGGGAAATCGATTCCTTTCCGGGATCAGGCTCAGAGGATGAAAGTTTTCAAGAGAAGAAGAAGGGAACGAGTGGAAGAGACAACAGATGTCGCAGCTTATAGGTCCAAACATAATATTTTCTCGTATGCAGGTATCGACATTGTGGGTTTCTTTGCGTCTTTTAACTTTGACAACAACAATGTTTTTAATTTTGTGATTTGAATTTTTTGTGATCAGACAAGCGGATGCCAGCAACTGTTAGAGCTCAGAATCTTGATCCAGGTGAAATCTAAATACACTCTTTCTCAAAATGAGATAATTGTTCGATGTCTGGTAAAAAAAAAAGGGCAGTTTAAGTACTAAATCTTCAATATTGATGTTAGATTTTGGTACAGGTCGCAAAGCTACGAGCAAGGAAGATGGAAGTCAAGATGATTGCCTTGTTTCTGAGCTAAATTGTTATGATGATATCCTACCAAGGCTTCCGTGTAAGATTGAGGAGGCGCAGGAAAGAACAACGAGATTGAAGAACCGCATCGAGCAGTTGACGATGGAATCTCAGAATGCTCCCCAATTCGATTTTGATTTTTTCCAACAGAATCGAGCAGTTGTAATTACAACAGAATCGATTCCTCTCAATCCTCTCAATCTCAAGAACCCTAAAATTATCCCCAATTCGATTTTGCTTTTTTCCCCAAATCAATTTCGATGTTGGCTTATATAGTCCCGGTATTTCAATCGGGTCAATTAGTCAATTGGATTGTGAATCGGGCAAACGTGATTTGCTTAAAACGCTGTTAATGGGTTTTTATCGAAATTAATTAAAAATTAAAAAACAATGTCAATCGAATAGTTTGGGGTGAAGACGCAAGAGTTTATACTAATTGGGGTGCACAAAAAAGAGGCGATTAGTTCGGGGTGTATCCGTAGGAACTGGATTAGTACAGGGTGCTGACGCCAGTCAACCCAAAATAATACCAAACTCTTCCTTGTCCAAAATAACTAGCATATGGTTTCGATAAGTAAATGCATGTACAATAAATAACAACTTATCCCAGATAAATATATCAATAAAACCAAAAAAGAAATCAAGAATTGAAGTTAAAAATAAAAAAGATTTAGTTTGATTACAAAAAAATAAATATAAAGATAATTTCAACAAAAAAAAAAAAAAAATACAATCTGAATGCTCTCTTTTATTTTCATCACTGACAGAGAATACCACTGCACTTTTTCTCATGCACGCACGCATACTCAGATAGAAACAAGAGCCCATTCCTCGTTTCTTACATAATTTAATTAAAATAATAAATTCGGACCCTTCATGATTATATTTTTAATTTTAATCAAAAAAGAAAATCATGACTCTATAAAAAAAAAAAATATCGATATACTAAAAAAAATATGATGTAATAATCTGCTCACTTTACTACAAGACAAGGCAGAGAAAACCACAGATTCCTATGAAAGAGTAGACGTACCTGTCTTT
The DNA here is from genome assembly GCA_900406245.1 of Odontarrhena argentea. Lineage (NCBI taxonomy): Eukaryota > Viridiplantae > Streptophyta > Magnoliopsida > Brassicales > Brassicaceae > Odontarrhena > Odontarrhena argentea. The sequence continues at coordinate 6,566 of OVAF01000828.1, forward strand.
TTTCTCATTTATATATAAAATTATAAATAATTATTATCTACACGATTTTTATATTTATTTACTTTCACACTATGGAACAAAAATAATACTCCTTCTATTTCGCCGTTTTTGATTTATCAAATCCCAATGTATCAACAAAAAAAAAAAAAAAAAAAAAAAATTCACAATTATAACCCAAGAACCATCCATTTATATTATTATCTCTATCCTCTTCTTCAAGAGTCTTCTTAATTAGGGTTTTTTTATCTCTCTCTCTCAAAACATCTTGTTTCTTGATGGATATTTCGCATTACCACTATGACCATGGAGGAGACAGTCAATATCTCCCACCAGGTTTTAGGTTTCATCCCACAGATGAAGAGCTCATCACTCATTACCTCCTCCGCAAAGTCCTAGACGGTTGCTTCACTAGCCGTGCCATTGCCGAGGTTGATCTCAACAAGTGCGAGCCATGGCAACTTCCGGGTAATAAAGAAAAAAAAAAACAAACTCACAAAAGGTTCTTCTTGATTCTTTTTTAGTAAAACTTTCGATTTTGTGTAGGGAAAGCTAAGATGGGAGAGAAAGAATGGTACTTCTTTAGTCTCCGTGACCGGAAATATCCAACGGGGCTTAGAACGAACAGAGCAACCGAAGCTGGTTATTGGAAAGCTACTGGTAAAGACAGAGAGATCTTCAGTTCCAAGACTTGTGCACTTGTTGGGATGAAGAAGACTCTTGTCTTTTACAAAGGAAGAGCTCCTAAAGGAGAGAAGAGTAATTGGGTTATGCATGAGTATCGTCTTGAAGGCAAATTCTCTTACCATTTCATCTCCAGATCCTCCAAGGTTAATTATTTTCATTAAACCCTTTAATTACTAAATTTTAGTTTTTACAAATGTGTGACATAGTTGGTGACGTTGGGTTATTTAATATTGATGGCGGAAAAAGCATGGTTATTTATTTGGATTAATACTAGTGAGAAACCATCATGGATCATAAAATAGAAGAGATCTTCTGTTCTTATAAATTTATTGGGATTTCAATCATAAATGGTGTTTTTCGTAATACTACTTCTGATAAATAAATATATTAATACATCCTACTCTTGGAAGATTCAATGCAAAAACAACCCATCTTCAGGTCTTTTCTGACCTAGATAATATTAAATAAAAATTTCATTAAATGATTTTTACTTAGTGCAGTGACCAATGTACATTCCTTGTATGCAAGCTTTTATTCCAAGGGATTTTTTTTTTATAATAATCTTCACTTATCTCTTTTAATTATCTCCAAGATCTAACATTGACTTTATGAACAATGTAATTCCCTCAGGATGAATGGGTGATCTCTAGGGTTTTCCAGAAAACCGGTTTAACCAACACCGGAGCAGCCACAGGATCAGGAGGAGGAGGAGGAGCAAGTGTTAGTGTAACCAGCGGTACCGGTACATCTAAAAAGACAAAAATACCCTCGAGCAAATACCAAGAACAACCAAGCTCTCCTTCATCTGTCTCACTCCCTCCTCTCCTTGACCCAACCATAACCCTCGGCTACACCGATAGCAGTTGCTCCTACGACACCAACACAACCGTCACAGCCACCGCGATAACCGAGCACGTGTCCTGTTTCTCCACTGCCACTACTACAACAACTGCCTTGGCCTTAGAAGTTAACGTTGACTCTTTCAACCATCTTCCACCCGTTCCCTTTGACTTTGACCCTTTTCCTCGTTTCGTCTCAAGAAACGTCTCGACTCAGTCTAACTTTAGGTCGTTCCAAGAAAACTTCAGTCACTTACCTTACTTTGGTTCGTCTTCTAGTACATCTACCATGACCTCCTCGTTTAATCTGCCTTCTTCCCATGGCGGAATGAGTTACTGGCTACCGGTAACGAGGGAACAGAACGAGACAAAGGCCGGTCTGCTTCATGGTGGTCTTGACTGTCTTTGGAACTAGTACTGATCAACAAAACTAGAGGCGTTATTAATAAATTATGTTCCTTATGTTAGGGTTGTTTTAAGTTACTAGGATGGTTATGGTATTTCTAAATGTCTAGTATAGGAGCTTAATAGTTCCCCTAGCTTTGTGGTTTTGTTTCATTATGTAGTTTTAAGTGCTTTCGGTTGTGTTTATTAGAAGATAACGCAAGCAAAACGTTTTATGGACTATATAACGTGCATATTTATAAGCTATGCTCGTTTTGGTAATGTTTAGCATTATGCCGGTTTCATTTCTTAACATATCTGATATTTTCATGATTTTTTTACCACCCGACAATATGGATTTAAGTAACCGGTCGTGCCTAGATACATTAGTTTTCGTCGATATATTCATCTAAAGTCGAAGTATATACAATAGAATGGGTTTGGCTTAATTATATTGTTAATATCGATTTGCTAATTTGGATTTCCTCCCATGTAACAATCAGAATAATAAATAAGCACATAGCAGAAGTAGTTGAAATTAAAGGATTTTGAAATGGGGGATGATGACTACGATGCGCATGCTGACGAACGGACCACTCTCAAGCTCAGATCTTGTACAACAGTCCACCTCACTTTCAGAAGGATGGGGTTTTCATATTTCTATTTTTAGAAAGAGACATAATTAATAATACCTCTGTATATTACCATTATGCGTTTTTTCTCTTTTCACGTGTGTATAGTATATATAATATATGTATGTATGTGTTTAATATATACCACCACCACCACCATCATCAATTATTGCTCTTGTTGCATCACCAACCTATACTACCTAGTCATAAGACACATTCTTGGTCACATATACGTACGTCTAGCTAGATGGCAAATTTTCATGATGTTTATCTAGCTAGCCAATGTATACATACGTTAGCATATGTATGTGTGATGTTACATTAATATATGCTTATTAGTTTGGCCTTTCATTGTAACAATTGTACCCAAACAAAATTAAGTTGTTTGATGTACAGGTCTTTTTGGGGCAGAATCTCTCCTATCATTATTAATTACGTCAGAAAAATTGAGCCAAATTAATGGAATTGGCTAATAATAAAATGGGGTGAAAAAACTACATCTGAAAACAAAAACCTCACTGATATGCACTAGGACTAGCTAGGTAAAAGAACAGATAATTCAGCTGGCTGAGTTTTTTTTTTTCACTTTTAAAGTTAAACGCAAAGAGTTATTATATCTTTTTACTTATTACACACCTTTTGAATTACTATACCGTTTCATTCTTATAAGGTGTACCAATTTTTCAACCAATTAAAGGGTGTCCACTTATTTAAATTATATGTAAACACCAGCTCTGCCCGGGGTGGACAAAAAATTTCGTTAAATCCGTTTCGATTCGATCCAGAAATATAAATATCCATATTTTTTTGCTAAAACAAATAATAAAGTTTATTATTCGTAAAATATAAAGGAAATACAAATATTATTTTTAGAATGATAAGATCCATTTTGATCCGTGTATATATAAACTTATGTATATATTATAGGAGTGATTTTTTAAAAAATACTATTTTGACCATGGATAGTGATATTTTTAAATATACGGTTTATTCTCACTTTTATTTATAGAGTTTTAAAATTTAGTATCTTGGTTTTAGGGTTTAAATACCCTAAATCCTAAAATATTAAACACTAAAAATAGATTTCACGTCTCACAAATCTTAACCCCCTAAAAACTAAACACTAATAGTTATTAGATACAATACCTTAACTTTATAAGATTTTAATCCTAAAACCTAAACCCTAAATCCTAAACCCTATAACCCCTAATCAATTTTAAACTCTATAATTTTACTTAACCCTAGGCCCTAAAACCATAAACCCTAACAAATGAGTCAACTGTAAAGATTTTTTACAAAATGGAAGGTGATAAATTTTTAAATTTTTTTGTTGGCCAGGAATTAAAAATATTTCTGAAATGTGGTAGATTTAAAGTTGGTATATGGGAAGTGGTATTTCCCTCCATTTCTTTATATTATAATGATTTTCTTTATAAATTACATAATAAATTTTGAATTTATGATTAAATTCTTCATTTATTTTATATTTTTTGTTCATTATTAATATATACAATAACCCCTCTTAATATGTATAGGTTTTCCGTAAAAACTATAGTCTTTGACTAGAAAAAATCAGATATTGTAAATATCCGTAAATATCCGCAAACATTTGAAAATTTTACAAACATACAAAAATACAAATACCAATATTTTTTGAAGCAAATCAAATAAGAAAATTTACTATCCCACAAAAACAAAGCAAATTAATACATTTACTACTTTTTTCTACCGCTCCGCTAAACGGTTGAGTCAATATATGATTATAAGAGATGACTATTTTTATTTGTTGTTGGTTAAAAATTAAGAACAAGCCTTGTGCTAATTCAATGGTTCAAAACTGATTTCTTAGGCTGCAACTGGTTGTAATTTAGAGGAATGAATAAAATGAGAGTAATAGAAGATGAGTGGAACAAAAGGAATAGAACAATGGTAGTTAGAGGAAAAAAAAGAATTTTAGAATTCTGCTGATTCCTCTCCTATTTTGAGGAGGAACAAAAATCAGAGTAATCCTAAGAAAATCAGCGTAATCTTCACTTTTGATGTGGGTCCCATGTGCTTTTAAAAAACTCATTTTTAATAGCAACTGGTAAATATTTGGAGTAATTGAGCGTAATAGTCTATTCCTCTAATTTTTGTTCCTCTAGAGAAGCAACCAGTTGCAGCTTTAAAATAATATTTCAAAGTCATTTATTTGGCAGAATCCACCACATACTTACCACAACTGAACTGGTATATATATATGGTATCTGCAAATAAACAGAGATACTGCTTTACTTACATAAAGAGGGAAACATAAGGGTAATTCTTTTGTCGGACTAATACTAATTTCAAGTATTTGTAATCTTCCTAGCAAGAATATTCTCCAAATTTTCTATTTATATCAAGCAATAATTACAAGAACCTTAAGTATTCAAATCGAAGGACATAGCAATATGCATGTTTCGCAGCAAATGACAAACTCCGACGAACGATGATGATGGCTTCTTCTGTGGTCTTGTGGTCCCAATAATATCGTGCCACGTGGCGAATTCCCAACCGTCGATGGACTTGGCCGGCGAAGTAACGGCACGTGAAAGGAGCATGCATGCAATGTGAGTGAGTATATTACTAATTAATGAGTGGAGAGAGTGGGCGTGGTGCATGGAAATGGCAATCCACGCGTCGTACGGGATCAGAGCCTGGTCTTGGACGATATATCATTCATGTAACTAAAATGAAAACTTTGGAAAAAACGAGAGAAATTTAAAGTTGGGAAAAATAAAATAATTTAAAGCTGGAAAAAAGCTAGGGCTTGGACGTTTCCGAGAAGAAAATTAAACAGCTGTGTGAGAGCATAGGTATATGGGTCATCTGATCGCCGTGAATGCCCGAATGGTGTACACTTGTATATATGATTAATGTACTTGCATGATTCTATGATTAAGTTTAGAGCTTTTATGACTAGCTTTGGTTTTATAAAAAAATGATGATCACGGTAAACTTTTTCTTTATTTTACTTTTATGTACATCTATATAACACCAAGCCCAAGAAAAATAAAAAAAAAACAGTGGTGGAGTGGTGGCATGAAACTTATATATAGACCATTGAACAAACGTACAATTAGGCTTTAAAAAGAAGAGTTTTATTTTGTGTCTCATAGTAATAACAAGAAGATAAAGTACGATATAATAGATTTTGAAATATAATAGTAGATTTTGAAATTGACAGTTTATATGTTTTTGAAGCATTCTCACATTCTATTAGAATAATGGTTCTTCTTGGATACTTTGATTATATGCTTTGTATGCATGATCTTTGACATGATATCTTGACTTATTGACTCAATATGGACCGTTGAAAATCACTATGAATCCACATGGCTGGCCATCGTTTTTCACTCATCTAGACGAGTAGTTATATGTCTTTACTACTTATCATATTTCTCGCATTTTTAATTCAGAAGAGTTAGCTTAGAAAAGTTTTCGATTATTGAGCTATAGATATGTCTTATGCAAAACTTTGTTCCCCGATTTGGTTGACTGATCAACCAAATAAATATAAATTTGAATTTTGTTGAAAAAGAATAAAAGAGGTATTGTAATTTAATTTATTTTTTTTGGTCGGTAAGAGGTATTATAATTATATAATAATTTTACTAAAAACATCAAATAAAACAAGTGAAAACTTCAACAATGATTTGTTATATAACATGAATTATGATTATCAATTAAATAACAGTATATTTAAGTATATGGAAAATTACATTAAAAAACCTCCAAATCAGAACTTACGAGCACTCTAAATCTTGGTGGTATTTCACTCACGATACAAACTTTCAAAGTAAAAGTTTTCCTTTTATCTCTCGCGACTCTTCATACCAATGTTACAAACACCATTTTTTCGATTATCCGGCCGGCGTCGACTCCGACGTCGGCTGTACTATTTTCTATTTTATTTTGACTGTTCCTTTAATTTTTTTCCATATCAAACTGATTTAATAATGACTTTTCTTTTCAATTATCATTATTTTTTCTCTTAGGAGAATTGTTTTTGACCATATTTCGACAAAGATTTATTGTGTGTTGTATCGATTTCTTTTCCTTTAGATCTTAGTTGATCTCAGGAATACTTGAATTTTGGATCTGGTTTTCACTGGAGAATTGGATTTCGCCACGAGTTGATGATCGTTGGTCACTAGAAAGGAGACTATATCGATTAGATGATGTATGGTTTTTTTAGTCCCGCCAGTAATGATGGTCGGTGTTCAGTGTTTCTCCATCAACATGAAGATGTATTATTAGACTTGAATGACTCCTCCAATTCTACAACTATCCGGATGGTACATGATGAAGAATGAGCATAGAATTGAAGGTTTTGATTTCAGTACTTTGTTATTGAATCAACCTATTTGCAGGTGTTCGTGTGATGTATATGAGAGAGATTGCAATTATAGTCGACGTAGGTTCAATATGTTCGATATTTTTTTGTAATTCTTTATCCATGTTTAGATTCACTTCTTCAAATATTGTGTACAATGTTTAAGGTTTTATGATAAGAATCAGATGTAAAAAAAAAGTAAAAGTTTCCCGTTACAAAACAATGATTATAAATCGATGAGATGAACTTAAATTTGTATAGAAATTATAAAGTATAAAAACCGCATGTTTCTTTTAAAATTTTGCAGAAATGTCAGATTAAAAGTTAGCCAAATGGTCCACTTCAATTAAATACTTCAGATCACCCTAATTTCTCTCTATAGTCTCCTCGCTCATACCAGCCGCCGTCGTCCCGTTTCTTGTGGTGTTGGCCGGTGTCGGTGGCTCTTTTAGCACCGACACCGTCCCTCTGTTTCCCCCTTTTAGTTCCAGTCTTCTCTTTGGTCTTTGCTAGTTTTGGGATTGATGTGGTGAGAGATTTGGGTGTGGTTCGAGTTCTTTTGTGGGTGAGTTATCTGGAGTTGGAGGCCTCAGGCTTTCTGTGCTTCGCCTCCGATCCCGCTCTCCTTCCGTAAGGTAGAGCCTCTCACCCTGCTCTTTTCCTCAAGCCTCTCTGGCTCACCCCTGCCGTCTCTCTTCGGTTCTGGCTCCACTCTTCTAGTTTGGTGGTTGTGCGGAGAGCTTTTGGCCTTGTGGTGCCCTCTTTTTTCTTCACTCTCCCCCCTCGAGTCTTCTTTGGTCGTGGAGCTTTGTTATTGCTGGACAGAACTAGCTCTTTGCCTTGCGCTCAGATTCGACTTACTCTTGCTGCTCTATCGCTTCTCTGGTGGTGTCTTGGAGTCCTTCCGGCTCGGTCTCTCGTCGGTACTGTTCAGTATCATTTTGACCGGATTTGACTCAGATTTGTTCATTGTTTCTACTCAACAGATCGATCGAGATCTAATCTTCTCAAGGGTTTCTTCTGAGACTTTCTTCAGTCGTAGCTTTTCAGCTTTTCGACCTCGCCGTTTCCGGGAGTCTGCTCAGAAAGTATAATTGTTCTGTGCTTCGTCTTGCGGGATTGGAAACTGTGGCTCTTTGTTTGTGAGGTAGCATTTATTCGCTATAGGAAAATCCATGGATGTGTGTTTGGTGCTCCAGCGTGATGAGGTTGTAGCAGAGTTTGTTGCTTGGTTTGTGCTGGCTAATTGCTTTTTCTTCTGGTTATGGATTTAGCTCTTTTTGTTTTAGTCTTTGTGCAAGTTTACTCTGCCCTTTTGGAGTCTTGTTCCTGCAAGTTTTATGTTTTGTTATGGGTCCTAGTGGTCCTGCAAGGTTTTACCTTATTTTGTCTGTTGTGTCTTAGTGTTGTTTCTCTTGGTTATTTTTTCGGGTTTATCTTTATTTCAAGTCTGTGTATCATCAAATTTCCCTCTTTTGGACTATCGTCTCCGGGTGTCTCGATGAGCCGCCGGCTTTGTATCTTTCTAAATAATTAATGAAAAGTTTAGATGGCAAAAAAAAAAAAAAAAAAAAAAAAAAAAANTGCTTTTCTTCATTGGATAGTCAACAACATGACTTTACGCGGCGACCAATGTTTGATATGGGCTGAATCGAAGCCCAACTCATCACTTAAATGGCCTCTCACTCTTCTAGTTCTTAAGTGCCTGAAAAAGAAAGAAACAGAGAGAAAGACTGAAGAAGAATGGGAAGGATATTTACGGTGGAGCTTGAGGGAAGATCTTACCGATGCAGGTTCTGCAGAACCCATCTCGCTCTTCCAGATGATCTTGTCTCGAGGGTACTTTATATCTCCTCTGTTGAACTTGTAGATAATTCAAAGTTTCCATCTTTATTCAATTTATCAATCTTTCAACATCTCTCTGAAGTTGTTCCTTCGATTCTTATTCATTGCGGTAGCTGCTCCTAATATTATTTCCTTTTGGAAACACTTTTTAAGGCAAGCTTTGTTCAACAATTTGGTCCTCATTTCTTACCAAAAAAAATTCATGGGAAAGCTTGTGATTGCTGATAAAATATGCGGTTGATGTTGAGAAAATAGGATGAATTGATGTAAACAAAGAACATGCTAGAGTAGTTGAATTACTGGTATAACTTCTCCTGGGTTTAAGGTATACAGGTCGGAGGAATAACGTAGTTTGAAGAGGATCTGAGAGAGACTTATATTTTAAGCTAGATGTTACTTGTGCTTAAACCCTTCCATTATTAATCAGATCAAAGTTTATCATTAGAATATGAGAAGCTGATGCAATTTCAGCTTGTTGTATCATGTTTGTTTAGCTTTGTTTAATTTGAGTTTTGTTTTTTCTTATATCTATTTAAATGAGAGTGTGAATCTGATTCTGACTGTCCTTTAACCGCAGTCGTTCCATTGTCGCAGAGGAAAGGCCTACCTCTTTAATCGCTCGTAAGTATAAACTTTCCTCGACGTATTCATGGACTTGTTCTGTTTTTTCAGGGTCAAGAAGTAGACAAGTTGCTTTGTCCATTTTATCACAGGCTAGACTCTAGTATTCTGTTGCAATCAATTTTTGTACTATAGGCCAAATTTATGCAAAAGCAGATCTCCTGCAATCACATTTTCTGGATCCTTCTAATTTACTCACAACTAGTCTTTTCGGCCTTTGTTTTGGTCTCTCTGCATATATAACAACTGCAAATGGGATTGGATATATGTAGAGCTGATTCCATTGTTAAATTTGAATTTCAGGGTGAACATAAGTATGGGTCCTCTAGAGGAAAGGATGATGCTTTCGGGTATGCATACCGTAGCTGATATCTTCTGCTGCTGTTGCGGACAGAATGTTGGCTGGAAATATGTAACCCGCTAACTCTCTTCATTCTCATTTGAGCGTTTCCTAGACACGGTTTCTCAGTTTTACGTTGTTGCTTTCTTGTTTGTAGGAATCAGCGCGCGAGAAATCTCAGAAGTATAAAGAAGGCAAATTTGTTCTGGAAAGGTAAACATCTTAACCGCTAAAGTTCTCTGGTCCACAGTCTCAGCCATAAACTCTGCAATCCATTTTTTCAGAGGAAGGATCGTGGATGAGATAGATCTATCGACAGAGGTTTATATCGATAGCCGCGGTAGCACAAGCGACACAGAAGATTCGTAAAATGCTAGCCTTACAATTCTTACCTTTTTTTGTGTGGGGAACAATGTATGTCAAGATGAGAGAGCTTGTTACTGTTAGTGTAGAAAATCTGTAGCATGAAGTTTATAGATGTGTGTATGTTGTTGTGTTGTTTGATACCTAAAAAAGACTTTGATGGTTTACTTGTGTACAAAAACTTATCCAACAGCTTGAAATAAATTGTTCTAGTCCAATCTCAAATTCAATCCAAATAGATGTAATTATCAACAAAAAGAAAGATGATTATTGACTCAGAAAGGTACAGGAACCTTGCTAAAGCTTTTTGCAACTAATAAGATCACATACTGACTTCAAACTGAAGTGTTGTTGTCCGAACTCCGAAGTGTAGTAAAAAAGACTTCACTTTTGAGTAGCATCCAAAAGAAAAAGGAAAACATCCTCTTTGTTCAGTTTGGTACTAAATTGGGGAAATTTTAAAATTTTAGGGTTTTTCAGGCAACAAAACATCAATCGACATAAGAGCCCATTAGTGATTAGTTGTCCGGCTGACATAAATAAAACACTTAAAACCTAACGATTCTTCGGTTTCTTCTGGATCGCTTTTGTTTGCAGGAAGAGATTTGGAGATCACAATGGGTAAATCTTCGTCGTCCTCCAAGAAAATTAAACGCTCTAAAGATTCATCGAAGGTACTCTCTTTCTCACAGATTGGATTCAGACTTATACCCATTGTCCCAGATTAATCCAATTGGTGATTTTGTTGGTTGATGTATCATTAATCATGAATTGTTTAGATTCCTGATGAGTTATTTGTTATGCAGTTGCGATCGGTGAAGAAGAAGAAGACCAAGAGAAGCAAATCCAAGAAGATTCGTCGGATCGAAGAGAGTGATTCGAGTGTTTCGGATTCTTCTTTGTATTCTAGTTCGGATGATGATTACAGGAGACAGAAGCGTCGGTCTAAAGTGAGCAATAAGAAGAGACCACGGAAGAGGTATTCTAGTAGTAGCGAGAGTGATGATGATGATGATGATGGTGATGATGATATTCGTCTTTTAAAGAAAAAGAAAAGCTCTAAGAGAAAGGATAAACGTGTAGGGAAGAAGAAGAAGAAGAAATTTAGCTCAAGAAAGAGACGTAAGAGAGATTCGAGTTCAAGCTACTCAAGTAGTTATGATAGTCAGAGTGATGACGGTAGTGAGAGTGATGGAAAGAGAAGGACTAGGAGACTTGGTAAGGTTGAGGCTTCACGGAGAAGAAGCGAAGATTTGGCGGGGGAAGATAGTGAACCTGACGAATGCTGGCAAGTGGAGGATGAAGTTATGACCGAGAAGAATCCTAAAAGGCTTAAATCGATTATTGTTGTATCATATGATTATGGTAATGATGAGACAAAGGATGACATGGTGGATGACCAGGATGTCTATCAGACACGCGGAAGCAGCAATAGTGATTCTGGCAGTAGAGAGTTAAGAGATAGCGAGGAGTCTTATGAGAGAGATGGCGAAACTACCGTTTCTTATCCTAGAAACGGAGATGATGGCTATAATGGATTTGAGGAAGATAACAAATCTGGAACTAGCAAACCTTCTCATCCAGACAATAGCTTGAAAGATGCTGACCTGGAAGCAATTCTGAAGAGAAGAGCATTGGAGAATCTAAAGCGGTTTCGTGGAGAGTCTCAGAGGACTGGAATGGCAAGAAAAGAGGAGTCTTCTTCTGCAGAAGGAGTACCTCGCCAAACTGAAACTAGAATAGTTGAGGAGTCCCAGGACCACGGTCTCATAGAGCAGGAGCTCTGTGTTTCTCCGCCAAGCAAAGACTTTGAGGCTTCACAAAAGATTTTACAGGTTGTTAATATCAAGGAATCTGGAACAGCATTGGCTGATCTTGCCACTCAACAGGATCAACAGTCTGGCTATACTGCCAATGTTAAAGCTAGTTCTGGTATTAGCTCTTGTACAACTAAACGGAAGTTAATTAGACCCGTATTGGGACAAGAAAGTTCAAATCTGGCTAGCAGGAAAGAAGCCGCTAGTTGCCAAGATGCTGAGGCAGAGATCATTAATGGAAGAACCATTGAAACAATTAGTCCACAAAGCTCTCTAGCTCTGGCAACAAAGAATGAAGGTGAGAACTTAGAACCAACAAAAAATAGCTCTTCTCCTAACGCACAGTCTTCTTCTCATGCTGACACTGAGACGTTAGAAACCAAAGATGAGTCTCAGTCTGAACAAAAGACAGTTGATGGAACAAAAGATGAGTCACAGTACGAACAGAAAACGATGACTGTGATGAGAGGTGGAGAATTGGTTCAGGTAAAGTTCCTGCAATGCTTTTATATTATATCCCAGTAGTTTCTACGTAGGCTCCAAAGATTCCAGTAGTTTATATGTTGAAATCATATTGCTCCTTTTTTCTTTTTGAATTTTGTGTTCAGGTTAATTACAAGGTCTACATTCCTAAGAAGGCCTCTTCTTTGGGGAGAAGACAACTTAAGAGGTGAAGCAAAGACATGAAGATAGTCTATGCCCACAGTTTTTTTTGTTTTTTGTTTTAGTAGAATCTGAACACAATGGATAGACCATACATATTTCAAATTATTAGACTTAAATCTTTGAACACAACAATGAAGAGTACATTAAGTTTCATGTATCATGTGTAGTTGTAGCCTCTTGCACAACTCCATTAGGACAGATATGTTCGTAATGTCTAAATATCATGCAACTCTACTTGCTAATCATTAAGCATTTCTTTTATACCCTTTTCTTTGCGAGGTTATTGCATCTTTTCTGATATAAGACTGAAGTGATTAGTTGTCAATAAGTTCACCTTTCTTGGTACCGCTCATGCATACCCAATCATCGTTTGTGGCTACAGAAATGTCATCCAAGAACGGAGAATACCGTTCCATTACATTTGGAAGCTGCAAAAGATCGCAACGAATTACTCAGTTTAAGGTCTTTCTTCTGATCTATATCGGGGATGATAGAGATAAGTCTTTGTGTACCTGTTCAGATAAGATACCAGAAATGCCAACGGTTGCTCCAGGTTTCGCAAATGAAAGGATATGATCTGCCAATTCCATGACAGGGTTCAAGAGAATGTTTGCGATAACCACATCAAAGTGCTCTTTTGGAACTGGTATTTCTTTTCCGGAAGAGCTATTCTCACTTGGTGCTAGGTGCAGCTCCAGTCTATCCAACTGAATGTTGTTCAGAGCCGCATTATGGCTTGCAGATTTTATTGCCAGGGGATCAATATCAATACCAACAGAAGATGCAGCACCAAACTGCAATTTTGAGCGATACATACATGATACAAGAAGATCTGAAATAAGATGAATATATTGCAATGATTGGTCTAGTCTGTGAAAAGACTGACAAAAAGCTCGAGATTTACCTTGAGGGCAGCGATTGCAAGTATTCCTGAACCAGTACCATAGTCAAGGAATGCTTCTCCGCCTTTGATCAAGCTTTGTAGAAGTAATAGACAGAGCTTAGTAGTAGCATGTTCTCCAGTCCCAAATGCAAATCCAGGGTTCAGAATTATGTTTACCGCTTGAGCGACCTTAAGAAAATAGTGAAAGACAAATTTTACCCACACAAAGTTTGTAGACCCTTCTAAATAAGCCGATCTTGAATGAGACTCATATTTTGCATGGTCAGTGGCTAGGACCACTCTATGCAAAATAAGGTATACAAAACAATCAAGGTTTACTTACAGGAGGAGATGTCCACTCTGGTACTATCCAAAGTCTATCGGCAATTTCAACAGGCTGAAACGATTCCTGCAAAATATGAACCAAACGATATAAGCTTCAAGTGGCATTGTCGCGAACAAAATATAGTTTCCGCGTTTAGTGTGTGAGCATAACTAAGCAAAGTTTCATATAGGAAACAGAACGTACAGCAATCACTGAAAATGCTCCCTCCTACTAACTCAAAACTCACCTGGTTTTTGGTTATCCAGTCCTGTGCATCTCCCATTTCGACTTTGAAATTGGGTATCTCTTTCAAGCCTATCGAATTTGCAGCTTGTGAAATGCACATTTTCACTTCCTCATGAACTGGAAATATTGATTCTAGACATATCTGCCATAAACCCAGAGGTCAAGACCAAAGAACACAACCATGAGACTCAAAATCGTTCCTAAATGTTGGTGATTCCTCTCACCCCACTAGAAAGTAGAAATAGAGGTGAAGAAAGAAATTAGTAAGGAAGCAATAGATATTTTTGTTCACCTCTTTGGGAGCAAGACAAGACCCAGAAGAAGTCTCATCTTCTTCTACGTTGTCTTCATCCACACATACTGAGCTCGCTCCAAAACTCAACAACGCCTCTGAGAATGGATCCTAACAAAACCCACATCATGGACAAGATAAAAAATCGCGTATAATATAGCTTGAACAGGCGTGGCGTGTATGAGAGAGAGAGATACATACAACGACATGTTTCGGGCAGTGGATACGAACAGAGAGATAAGGTGCAGCGAACGACTCAGTAAAGCACGAAGACACGAAGCAGCGAGGTTTAACACTCTGGAAGATATGGCGGGAGAGAGTCATGCACGGAAAGTGTTTGATGAAATTCCAAGCTGACATTTTTACAAGTTATTTCTCCTTATTGCTTACGAGTTCGCAAGATTTTGTATTTTGAACCCATTCATTAGATGTTTTCTGAATGTTTCTTATCCAAGTTTAACCAAACATGATTTTGTTGGTCTGAATTTTTAGTTATGTTCGCATGTATGATAAGCTAAGAATGCGATGATATCTCACACTGAAAATTCCAAAGTCTTTGTTACCATTATACTACTTCACTGTGATTTCGCTCATAATATTTAAATCAACAAGGAACCAAAATTGAAGGGCTTGATTACATACTTTTGATAGAAATTTACCATAATACTCTAATTTTTATAATTTATTTTCTAATAACTAGGTTAGGACCCGTATTGATATACGAATGGATAATTTGAAACATACATAATTTATAGATGTAAATGTATCATATTTCGAAATTGACAATCCGTACAATTTTGACAGATATGTTTCGGTTCTAAATTATGATATGTACAAATATTTTAAACTTGTATGAATATCATATCTTATTAGTTACATATAAACAACAAATTATACACACCAGGATGTTAGGGTTCGAATCCTAGGTGATGCGATTTATTATGCAGATTATTGGAGATGGGCTTACTGGAGCTCTTCGGCGTTGCGCAAGATCGTTCGTCGTGACCAGCCGCATGTGTAGACGTGAAGGTATGGAGGCGTGGATAGACATGATCAGCCGCATCGGACGGCGTTAAGGCATGGAGGCGTGGATCTATAAGAATAGGTTAAAGTTGCTCGTTGTATCTCATAATTTGTAATAAAATAATAAATTTGACGACAAAAAAAAAATATATATATGTTGTGGTGTAAAATATATAAATCTGATTTATTTTCTTTTTTCTAATTATGCTTTTATTTTCGCTTTTTCTTTATTTTTTCCATAATTTTTGTTTAGGATATAAATATCTTATTTTTTTGTAATTTTTGTAAATATTGATATTAGTCATAACCTACAAATGACACAATCTCGTGAATTATAATTATGCCACGTGTCGAGTTTAAGTTGATATATTCAACTTTATTTAATATAAGATAGATGCGTTCGGGCGATCAGTATCTAATTAAAAGAGAAAAGATAAAAAAAGAATAGAAGAATGTTTTTTTCTGAAAAGCACAAAAAAAAGATCATGTACATAAAAACAATTAGTTAATCAGATTAGAAAAAGGAAATTCCACACAACTAGAATATATCCTCATACCAAAAAAAAAAACAAAAAAAATGAATATATCCTAAATTAATTGATCGTTCCACCGCCTCAATGAAGTATATAAATAGCAATTTCAGACATACTCATCCACCCATTATTCACATTCCAAGCTTTGCTTTTCACATCATGGAAGTTAATCCAGAGATTGTCTACAAAATCGAGAAACATCCTCAACCTCATAAATTTGGCACAGTCGAACTACACACAATTTTTATGTGTCCAGTGGATATTGAACCTATAATGACCCGGTCTAGATTCTCATGTTTGTTACCAGCCAAAGAATTCATCGAAGACGACGGGTCACCACGCAAACAAGACCTCTATGACTTTTTGACAGAATCAGGAGTTGATGAACATGATGCTATCACACTAATGCTAAACTTAATCCGATCAGCGGATCTAGTAGTTTCCTCGCTTGAATATTGTACACATTATGCTTTATCAATGTGGTTAAATCTTGAGGTGGATCCTTTGAGTCAGGAAGACGACCCTGAGCTTGAAGAAGTGATTCAAACCTCACTGGCTGATGAAACTTCTTTTAAGTTTACACCGGCGAGTAAGTTAGCAGTGAAGTCCTTGAGCAGGAGAAGATTTAAGAGAAAACCAAAAGCCAGCATATCAAAAGCTAATCGGACCAGTAAATGTATAGTTGATCCATGCACTATTTGTTTGAATACAATTAGAACTGGACGGATAGTTGGGACTTTACCTTGTGGTCACGAATTTCACAATAAGTGTATTGTTGAGTGGTTAAATGTTAGCCACTTTTGTCCATTATGCCGTTACGAGTTACCATGTGAAGATGATCAACGTATTGAAATAACTATCTAGTTTTGATATTATTCAAAAAATCACTAGACCCTTAAGGACTTATACCCCTGTCTAATTAATGACTGGTCACTTATTTTTTTTCTTATTTTAACGTTTTACTATATGTATTGTTTTTGTTGCTAAAAAAGAAAGAAAGATATATATTGTTTTTTGTCACATTTTTTCTTTGCTTATTTTTTGAAACAATGATGTTTTAGAAACAAAAACTAAAATTAAAAATTAGTTGTTATATATAGTGTCCATTGATGCGCCAATTCTGAATGTTAACTAAAACTCTGATGAACAAAAATATTGATTTGATTTAAGAACTTTACGAAAATTGGGACGTTTGAAGATACTAAGCGGCTAATAGATTAATTTTTTGAACAACGGTTGAGTATGAGCATTAAATCAGTATAAGTTTGGTTTTAACATTATGTTGTGGTATTGTAATTTGTAAAGGAAGCCAAACCAAGGTCCATCATTAAGTAAAATCTAGCTTGGGGTTATTCAAAAACTGAAACTAGCAACGCAAACAAGTTTAACGATTTTGGTGAGATTGAAGAAATTGGACATATATATATGGTTGAGAAAGAAAAAAAATTGGACATTAGGGTAATGATAGTAATAAGTACACATAATTCAATAGGGAAACTTTAAAATCTAGTATTTAAATTCACATCATCACAATAGTTTAAGGGGGTGTTATTGAATCAATGATTTAAAATCTCACTCATCAGTTTTATAATCTTTCAAAATTTTAAGTTTGATGGAGTCTATATGTTTGGATTCTAAAATCTCTGCAGTATCCATGAGATTTTGTTTCTAATCATTTGTTCATTAAAATCCATCCATGTGTGATTTCAAATCCATTAAAATCTAAAGATTTTTAAAATCATTTGATGTTGAATAACAGTGGATTTTAAAGTAAGTTTTACAATCCTTTGTTGAATAACAGTGGATTTTAAAGTAAGATTTGAAATCAGTGAGTGAATAACGATGGATTGTAGTGTATGATTTAAAATCATTAATTGAATAACACTGGATTCTGCTTAAGATTTTAATTCTATTAAAATCCGTCATTGAATAACACCCCCTAATTTTAAGAAAAATAAAAACTCTGATTTGTAGTACTATTTTCTAACTTCAATTTTCATTGGTTAAAAGACGGTATAATATCACAATGTTTTGAGGATTGCTGTTACATACAGATGGTTTGTATACAATATAGAGTGATGGTCTTTCCGGTCAACTTATCCCTTATCATATTTAAGTTATGATTGTCTTTAGGATTTTATAGTTTTTTTTTTATAAATAGTCAATTTAAATACATATATTGTATTATTCAACTGTTATTAATATTGATATTTTATAAAAAGTTTTGATAAGCACTAAGAAGGTACTTTTGATTCTCAAAGAGTTTAAAAAGGTTTGTTTATGCGGAAATTCTCAAACTAAACGAATAACATGATGCAACAAAGAATTATGATAATCAACAAATATATTAAGGTTATGATTATCTTCATGATTGTTTTATAGTTTTTGGAGTTTTTGGTTTTTTATTTATTTTATAAATAGTATATTTAGACCTATTGATATTGATATTTCGTAAAAAGATATCGAAGTTATTATCATCCTTTTAGCAGATTCTTAGATTAAACGAATATTTTCGCATCTAAGCTTTCACTATGTTTCTTTGATTTCTTAATCTTAAAGGACTAAAACGATTATAGATGTCATGTTGATTAGCAGTTGCTACACTCTCGAGGACGAAATAAAGGACCATGTGTCCAAATACAAGCTTGTGTAAATCCGGGTTTCATACAGATTTGATAAAATCTCAATTAGGATAATTCTCAAATATTTGTATATCAATTATATTGTTTATTTTACTACTTATCATATTTCAGGTATGATTATATTTAGGTTTGAATAGTTTGTAGGGTTTTATGATTTTCTTATGAATAACCTAAGATTATTCACAATCCTTGTTTTCGCTTAGATAAATTAGATTGTATATAGAGAGCTTGGTTTAAAGGACAGAAGGGAAAATGAATGAACAGAACAGAAAGACAGTTGACTTACCTTCATCACCATTATGAGTACTCTACTTTGATGAACAAGAGAAATTTCAATAGTACCATCTTATGATAAAGTACACTTCTATCTCTATAGATGGATTGTTGTCCTAGTCTTTATTGGTGGAGAACAGGAGATGCATGTAAGATGGATCATGATTGTATTTGTTTGTTCAATTGTAAGAAAATTTCTGTTCAGTTCCTATAATTGACTAATGACTACGTTGAGTGTAATTAGTGAAATTTCCAATTTACAGCAGTTACTTTGATTATATACTTTTGATGATGATGAAACATACGAGATGAAGGACCCCTGCCTTTTGATGATGACTCAAAATCAGTACTAACAAATTATGGATTTGCAGGGGAAGGTACATGGGGTTTGTGAATGAGAACCGCACAAATAGAAACGCGGCTTAAGCTATATAGAAAGCACAATAACATTTTGAAATAGGTGAGAAAACTTGGTACTATGTCTAGGGAAGCCTGTAGCCACGATACATGTCTCCAACATTTCAGAACTTAGTTCTGGTGCTAAGCAAACTTTGAGCCTGCAAAGCAGAATCTTGAATCCCAGAAGCCACAGTTTTGTTTATACCTTTTAATCTCATTTGCTATATATGTATCCAAAAAGTATTGAGTTAGTGTTTGAGGGTTGAAAGAAGTGTTTTTGCAGAGTAATCGCCAGGCAAAGTTCGCACGCGAGGATTATGCACAGAGTTGAAAGTCCAGCTATTCCGAATTCAATCTGGTGCAAGACTCATTTCTTGTATAATAATCACCATTGAAACCAAGGCATATATATGAGTGATATAGGTCTATGGATTTGCAAGGTACATGGGATTAGACTTCGGTTTGTTAGATAGAAACTGGGATTAAGCTATATAGAAAACATAATGTTCCAATTGTATTTTTGCTTCTGTTAAACACAATTTAGTATCTGGTAGTTTGATTTCCTCCTCTGCATTTATTAAGCTGGAGTTTGGAAGAAACATTTGAGCAGTTTATATTGTCTTATCAAATGTAATGATGGTACACTACTAACAGAAAGAAAAACACAAACAAAATCAAGATCTAGTTGCATTACACTTTACAGTTTCAACTTCTTATAGTGAAATTGAAAGAAAAGATCTGTTTACATATTCAAATTTATACTTATACGTAGAACAGTCTTGGAACCGGTACTAGAAACTGATGGTGGGGAACAAAGGCCGGATCAAAGTGGTGGTGGGGAACAAAGGCCGGATCAAAGTGGTGGTGGGGAACAAAAGACGGATGAGTAGTAACGATGATGGGCCGCCTCGGCTGTGGCTGTGGCCGTGGTTGATAACATCTTCTCATCATAAGATCATCTTCAAGACTCTGCTCACGTAACATATCAACCATCTTAGTGAAAACCCTAGCCGTGACTTCACTGTCCGAACCGGCATGGTGAGCGTTCCCGTAACGTCTAATCCCAAGCTCTGCAGCTAATCTTTGAAGTCCGAAACGATTGCTCAAACCTCTGTGACGACCAGCCATCTCCTTCACATCGTAAACCTTTCCCAAAAGTCTCTCAACGGATACATCAAACGATTTCGAAGATTCAGGCAAAAGTCTTCCTCCGGTTAACCCTTTAACCAAATACGCTAAATCATACGAGCCTTGGAACGTAACCCAATTCATCTTCTTCTCCTTAAGAATCTGAGCAAACCATTTGAAGAACTCGTTGGCCTTGATCCCTTCGTCTCTGATCTTCTCCAGATTTAATCCGTTACTCTTCAAAAACTCTATAGATTTCACGTTCTTTGCGTCTTTTGATTCATCAAAATCGGACAAGTTTACTTCCCAAGTTCCAAAGATTGTTCCTTTCCTGTCAAACAAAGTTAACCCTAACTGAATAACTTTGGTTCTGTCCACATTGTACTTCATGTCTTCGTAACGCTCTTCGTCGCTCGCTTCCTTGGTCGTTTCTTTCAAACAACCAGGAAACTCTGTGTCGAGGGCTATGAAACAACAACTACTTAGACAATCATGTATCGAATTCATCTCTTCTCTCTTGTTCCAATTCCATATTTCCCCACTGCTTTGCTTCATCTCTCTGCTTTTTTTTAGAAAAACAACGAGAGTCAGAGAGATACAGATCAGAGAAAAATTTCTGTGAAACGGATAATGAAAATTAGTGAACCTGAGATATGTTTAATCGTGACTATATAGAATGAGAATTTCCTTTTTTTTTTTCTGTATATAACATTTCCATTTTCTCAACCTATTCTTTCCATTTTTTTAAATTAGGTTTACGTTTTAGGAAAAACGCGTTTTTTTTTCTTTGGACAGAGCATAGGCCCAAAAAGTAGAACTACTATAGTGATAGTTCTATATTTTTGTGTGAAATCGTAATTTTTTCACTAACATAGTAACATGGATTACGTTTTTTTAAGAGAATTGTTGTTCTTTTTTTTTTTTTTTTTTTTTTTTTAAAAAAAAANGAGAAATTTTAAACAATGAAGTCTTCTCGTATGTCCCTTCTAAAAAATACTAAATTTCATCTTTTCAAAAATAAATTCTTTTTGAAATTTAGAGTTGGTTTAGGGCGGGTTCATTGTTTCATAATTATACATGTTTCAAACTTAAGGTTTTAGCTTTGATTCCTAGGTATTAAATTTTACTAAGGGTTAAACCATTTTTTAGGATTTCAGAATTTAGGTTTTTAAACGTAAACTCTATAAAACAATATAAAATATTTTAAAATAATTAGAATTGATTATTTAAAATAGAATTAGCACATATTTACAAGATAAGACAAAAAGTAAATTTTTGAAAATGGATTAAGCAAAAGGGGTAAGTTTAAAATTCTCCATTTTGTATACATGAACATACTACCCGAGTCGAAAAACCCAAATCGAACCCGACACGAATAAGCGGAACCGAATCTGATCCAAATCTGAGAAAATTCTCGAAAAAATCATAAAGTCCTAAATTCGAATAATCAATACGGTCCGAACGAAACCGAGAACCGAACGGATATCCGAAAATATATAAAAATACAGTTATATATCTAAAATATTAACTATAATATAACTTATTTATCTAAAACTACAATTATAAATATGAAAATATCAGCTCTTTTTTAATCTAAATAATTGAAATACATATAAAAAACCAAACTATACGAAGTTATTAGTTATATTTATCAAAATTTAACCAATACTTATTCAAATTTAACATATTTTATTTTATACCGAACCCGAATGATACCGAACTAAACGTGATCCGGAAATTGAAAATACCGGAACGGGTCTTATAGCACTAAACCTGATAACCTGAAAAAGTTGATCCGAGTCTGAACGGATACAAGATGGATCAATGATTTTTGTTGTATGCTCATTTTTTAGAATACTCGTTTTTTGGGATCCAACATGGATACTAAAATCGAGCTACCCATTATAATCGAATCAAATATTGGATACTTAAGAAAAATATCATACATGCTTTCAGATTGTTCATCCACAATGGGTTCTAAATTCGACCCTCAATCTTTTATGTTTTAATACTTCACATCATTTTTTTTCTATTTTGTTTATTTTATAATTTTTTTATTTTTTTCAGAATTCAACAGTCATTTATTTTTTATATTTTACAATTGTTTTATTTAGCAGAATTCAACACCATAAAAGATGTGTTTTCTATTTCCAAAATTAAATGAAACAAATCTCTTTTAATAAAATACAAAAAAATGAATGTTAAATACGAAAAAAAAATGAATGTTGTTATAATATTTTTCTGAAAATTATTAGAAAATAATTGATCTCAAATCACTTAAAAAAAAAAACATGAAAAAATCACCAAATAAATATACGCCACGTGAATATAAGAGATTTTTTGCGCATTCAACCAGTTGAATGTTTTCAACACAAAAGATAATCCACGCATTGAATATTTGTTTCAACTATTCTGTTGTAACATAAATATATGTTTTATAAAATCACAAATCTTTTAATATATATAAATTATACAATTGTCACTTTGTTAAGTACTTAGTACGTAGATAGTAAAAATGCTTGGAGTACAGTTTCTCTTTATAATTGAATATGAATCGAAAGCTCGACCTCACTTGCTTCGCTTCTTCTTTCTTTTCTCTTTATTATTTTCAAATATAAACCAAAATAAAGTATTGAAACAAAATTATTGAAAACCAAAATAAAGTTTTATTTGTCGAGATTATTTAAATTAAAAAAACAATAATTGAAAACAAAAGCGAGGTCAAGGGTTACTGCCTACTTATTAAACAATAATAGTTACCATCCAACGATTTAGATGCAATGGATTAGTTCATAATGCGTCATTTCACTGTTCAAATTTTAAATGACTGCGAATAAGACTTTGATTTTCAACTAAATTAACAAATATAAATATTTTGCTTAAAGACAGAATAAGATACGATGCAGGACCCACCATAGATACGGTCGTGGAGAGGAGTTAGATCGAGGCTTGGGCCGGTCAATGCGGAGACTAAGTTTGGTTTCTGTTGATACTCACACCACGCGCTCTATCTTCTCCACGCGCAGTCTCTTCTGTTATGGTCCGTTAAATTAGGCTGGATAGAAATTAATTTTTCTACGGATAAATAATTATTGTATATTTTTATATTTGGAATTAAAATTAAACTAAGAGTGATTTACACAGAAAAATAGAAAAGATGGCATAATTAGGTAAATGGCCTATAAAGATTATAATTGTGGGAAACATCAAAGGAAATCCCGAAATTACCCCGTTGTCAATATCTCCTTCTCAGACAACAAATCTCTAGGCGTACTTAGCTCCTTCTCTCTTTCTTCTTCAGATGGTGGATAGCACTGAACCCTGATGGTGGATATCCAAAACCC
>OVAF01000829.1:414-30190 GCA_900406245.1 Odontarrhena argentea
AATACGAGACTATCCATTTTAATGTACAATACGAAGCATTTGGATGACATAAGTCTTAAAGCCAACATGTATGATAATGAGAAATGTTGATCGTCATCACATCTGATAACGGGCCATCATCTAATTCAGGCCATCGTTATCATTATATTTATTGTAGCTATATCAGCGTTATTAGATACCGTAACGACTTTGAATACAATTTAGCTCGTTACACGTATGAAGCATTCAATGTACAAAATGGAGCATCCAATGTCTTAATTCCTGAAAACATTATGGGTGATAATGAGCAATGTTATTGTAATGTCTAGGTAAGAAGAACCAACACTTAGTAATTACGAATGGTAACGATACCAGAGTTAGCACATGCCATATGATATTTGTCTTGGTAACAAACTACCAAAGGACAAACTACGGAACCAGAAAGAAAAATATCTACCATCTGCAATAACCGTTATAACGCTTGTTATCCAACTGAAGTCTGATACATTCATAAATTATAAGTCTTGGTAAGAATACGATATTGTAACAACAACACGAAAGAGCAACATATATAAGAGTGGTAGGTCAGGAAACAATCATCAAAAGAACTGCCCATATATAAGAGCGGCCAGCTTCTTAGCTTCATCAGGCAACGAACGCGTGCCAACATAACGACACGCGTTAAAACCACCAGTAGCGTGAGATTATATCAGCAGAATGGTCATCACAGCCGAGTCATATTTGTCCATTATGTGTAATTCCAGACACCCTCTCACACCTGAACGGGGGTTTCTTTCCAGCCTCACCAGTAGAATCATTTATGAGGTAAGGAAACATCTCTGCAACCGGGTTTAGATCCTTGACTAACATAACATCATTGGATATGCTGCTACCATAACATAATTGGCGGTTATTATGAAAACCTGATGGAATCTCGTTATAATGCTTAGTAACTATATAACGGAATAATAATATATATGGAGTTCTGCATTTGTGTCTATGATTATAGTTATTAGCATGTCCGAATGGAGAGAGCTAGAAATCTATATCATTATTAGTAACGAGACTTCATGAGTACCATTCTACAGGTCGTGGTAACGAGCTTACAGAATCAGTAAAGAATGTGAAGTCTATACAGAAATCTATACAGTTAACAGTAAGGAGACTTTATAAGTACCACATGCACTATTATACATGACGTGGTAACGAGCTACTAGCATCAGGAACCCATAACAATTACTATTAGAAGGATACCAGTTTTTTTCATGGTTACAGAGTTTGGTAGCGTGTTAACTTTACTAATGACTATCTACACGCATGGATGTAACTTTATCAGCATGTGTAACTGAATGTTTTGACAATACTAACCTGAGGGGTATTCTCCCTGCCACCATTAGGGTTCTGATCCTCTGCCTCCTCAGAGTATGATCCTTCGCTTTCATCATCGCTGTTGTCCTCGGATTGTTCTTGTTCAGAATCATCCTCCTCCTGAATATGACAAACGATAAATAGGTAAATGGGGTAGTAAGCATAATAAATAACAAACAAATGACCCTATGAACCTGATGATCTTCGCGGCTACACCGGAACCGCTTGGGTCGCCGCCGGGCTGAGGACCTCCTGTCATGTCTCGGGGTCATGACGGAAGCGGTTTGTAACGGAGAGACACTCTATTACGGTGCGAGTGATAATATAAAAGAGATTGAACGAAATTACGCGGAGAGAGAACGAAATCGGCCAAGCTTGAAAAGAGATTCACAAATCAAAGAGGAATTGAAGATGTAGTACTCTGTGAATTACTCAAGAAATCTGGGACCAAAAAGCATTTTTCTCTCTCTCTAAGGTTAATAGGAGAGAGCAACCGCTTGAGAAAATAAAAAAAAATTTTAAAAGCAAAAATGCCATACTTGTATCCAATGGGTAATACGTTGACATATTCATCATGTCAGGTAAACATCATGTGCACGGTAACACAAATTCTTTTTTGTCAGAACACCCACTTCCTCAGCAAGGGCAAAAGGGTCCTAAAACATTGACAATGACACATGAAAAAGTTGAAGTTCATTTCCTACAATAAAATCAGATTCAGATATATCTACTGCAAATTCTCTTAATTTTTTATCGATTCCCCAAAAATATAAAAATAAGTAAACTCTCTTTTTTGTCTCTGATATTTGGTTTTATTACTGACCGTTGGATTTGAATTCGGTTATGGTATGGAAGGTTTGTTTAAAACATTAACGGAAGAGATTTATGTAGTGCACGGGAGGTGAATGTCCATTGGCGTGGACGATTGTAGTGTACATGTTTAAAATGGAGCTTGGTGGGGTCCATCCGATGGTTGCTTCTACCTTGATTGGTCGAATATTGCTCGGTGCTAACTATGTCAAACACAACAAATTAATTACACATTTTTCAGTATTTGACCTAATGTTTTTTGTAGTTTTCATAGCTGATCAGTTAAATCTTTTGTAATCTATTCTTCCGTAAGCAAAAATCTATTGCCATTATCCACGAAATGTAATAAATTATAAACAAATACATTTTCTTCTCCCAATTTAGTCATTAAAAATCCATTCATCAGAAATTAAGCTACTGGCCATTTTTGGAACAGGCCAAAATTAGTCAAGAATTATTAACTTTTTTTTTTGAAAAAAACTTATTTATAAGTTATAATTGCTGAATTTCTCAAATGCTTGTTTTTCGTAAATTTCAAAATAGAAATTCTTGGATCATCAACTAAATTAAAAAAGAGCAAGAACCAACTGGACCTAGAAAGCGTGCACGGTTGCAAAATTATGGGTAAAAGGATAGAAATTGTGACAAAGAACAAACGAAAATCTTAATAAACTAGAATTAAGATTAAGTGATAACATAAGTCTTAGACAAAAACAAAACATCCTCAAAAAGATAAGTGCAAACGTTTAGAAACAAAATATGAGATCTCAAGGTTTCCTTAAACGATGGCGTTTGCAGCACTTGCGATCCTTGGCCATAGGTCAGCACACTCCTTTCCGATTGGTCCAGTGATAGCAGATCCTATATACATCAGACAAAAGACAGAAGGAAACAGAGAACAATCAGCTAAGTTGTTCAAAGAGTTCAGACAAATTCATAAAACTCACTAGTGGGGATTCAAACAGTGATTTCTAGAGACAAACTCGTATAAGTTCAAAGGGTTCACAAAATCTAGAGTAACTAACACGTTAGTAAGAATTTGTACAAGATCATTCAACACAATTCTGAATTCGAATACGCAAATATGTGAACAAAATCACAAATTCTTACCTTTCATTTCACCCTTGGGATTAACAATGACACCAGCATTATCTGCATACAATCACAGATATCAATCAGACTTTCACACTTGAAAGACATTTAAGAAGAAAACATAAGAGAGAACAGCAATCCTTACCCTCGAAATACATGAAGACACCGTCCTTTCGGCGCCATGGCTTCCTCTGCCTAACAATGACAGCCGGCAGAACCTTCTTACGGAGATCAGGCTTTCCCTTCTTAACAGTAGCCATAACCATGTCACCGACACAAGCAGATGGCAAACGGTTAAGACGACCCTTGATTCCCTTTACGGAAATGATGTAAAGGTTCTTGGCTCCGGTGTTGTCAGCACAGTTCACAGTGGCTGCCACTGGAAGACCCAGTGACATCCTGAACTTGTTACCAGAGGTTCCTCCTCTTCCTACAAATCAATTCACCAATTAACAAAAATGCTACAGATCAAATGAATACCAAGTCCACGCATCAATCAAAGTAGAACACACAGCACCACTAAGATCTCAGACTAAGCATACGGATCATTTTACCCACAAAATCAAACCAAAAAGAGCTCTACAGGCTAAGATCCATGCTCATAAGGATCGCGATCACAGGAAAACGCATGTTCAGTTTCATACAGAGAGATTAACTAATCAACTGAATCTAACAAGAATCCATAGCTGAAGATGATGAACTTTCTAAGAAACTAAAGAAGGAAGAAAACGAGAGGCGGCGGACAAAATATCTGAGGTTACAGTATCACAAGCGAACGTGAGAAAGAAGCAAACAGATTAACGATGAAGATGGAGGGGGATTGTTACCTCGCTTCGACATGGCTGCAGCTCTCCTTGGAAGAGTTTCGACGGCAGTGACGAGATAGTTTATATATCCTTATGCTAGGGTTTTATGGTGTGAGCTGACCTGGGATTTATATTATGGGCCGATGGAGAATTTCTTATAAGCCCAATAATGCAATACAGCCTCATTACTTATTTCTTTTTCTCAACATTTTTTATTACGACAAATTCTTTTCTCAACGTCTTCTGCTCTCAAAGTTAAACGTCTGGTATTTCAGCTTATTAAAATGTAAAATGTGTTGATTGTGGCCCCAAAAAAAAAAAAAAAAAGTAAAATGTGTTGACCAAAGAAAAAAATGTAAAATGTAAAATTTGATCTCTAAAATAGATGTCTAAGCAACAAAATTAATACTAACCATGTATTAGTTTACGTTGGAGTAATGTGTGTGGTATTATTTCATCTGAGACTACAAAATTATTGGCAGTGTGTTACTAATTTCTCATCTACCTCTATAGCTGAATCTACCAAATATGTAAAAAGACCCAGTGATGATGGGCGGACTTTTCAATCCAGTCTTTATGCACTAGGACCTTTCAAAATAGCCAGAACCATCTGTGCAACGAAAATCTCTTGAACAGTAAGAAAAAAAAAACTAACAATCAGCTTCGGTTTGGCTACAGAACACTTTAGGTCCTCGGAATCTTTGTCAACCTACCAAAAGAATATGTTCAGTGTACCTAAGGAAGAGATTGTAGGAGAAAGAAATGTGCAACCATAAGACTTATTTCAGTCACCACGAAGAAGGAAAGCAGTTGAATCAACCGCGCTCAAGATCGTTCAAAATGTTATTTGGTTTTATGCTTTCTTCATGATTTTAGTCTTGGCCATCAGTCTCATCTGCGCCTTAAAGTCCCAGCTCTGGGACCTGCATTATAAGAATTAGTGATTGTTAGTGATACTCAAAAGACTGAATCATTCACTTTCAGAGAAACCATAGGGGATAAAAGAGCTTGAGGCAGGGCAAATGTTCTAGAACAAACTATGTGATTATGGGATTAATAAACAATCAGTGTTTCAGATACAAGTTTACAAAACAAACTAGCTGATAAGATGTAATTGATGCTACTGGCCCGAAGATTATATAGTCACTAGACATTCTTTCTCACCTGGTGCTGGTGGTTTTTTAGCAGGAACAATCTTTCTTCTTTCTATAGACTTGCCTCGAGCTGCTGAAATAATAAAACCAAAATGCATGATTAACCAAGATAGATATATATATAGTTTTCTCTGAAGTTTTTAATTCGTTTGCATAACTTCTACAAACCAAGCTACTTTGCCAATACAAAACAAAGTTCTGATTCAGAATGTGTAAGCAGACCAAAAAGGCAAGTTAGGAGTAGTCAACAAAAGATTGAACAACGAATGAACGCAATGTCTGAAGATAACTGACCTTTTGTTTTTTTGTCTCTGCATAATTCGCTTCCGCAGCAGCATTTAAATGCCTTCACAGGATGATATTCATCACTGAAGTCTATCATGTAATCCTGAGATAAAAAAAAAAAACAGCCAGTTATTATAAGGGAATATCAACGCTTTTAGATGAGCAGAGTAGAAAGACATGTTTAGTCCATCCAGATCCATGGAGTCAACTAGAAAACACAGCAGATATCTAGCAATGGAAAAACCAACAGCAAGCTCGCTAATTTCTCTACTCAGAACTTCTTACCCATATGAGTATTTACAGCAATGTGGTCGCAATACAAAGTAATTAAATCGAACGTAGTTCAATCACGTACTTACCCATGTCAATTCATCCATGGCCTTGATGTCTCGTATGGTAAAAAACGCAATCTGCATATGACCAACGTCAGAATTTCCTTAAAGTCTCTGAAAATCACTGTCACAATTAGCACCTTCAAGACTATCAGGTTTCAAATAGAGAAATCATATACTTACATGATAATAATGTCTGTCGGGAGTCTCTATTTCCACCGGAATATCAATCAAATTTGCATCCTCGCATCTGCAACAACAATAAAGTTCACAAGAACCATGAACTCTCAACATGAGAATGAAAACAACAAAGCACAGTACATAATGCCCTGCAATTTAACTGATACCTATGATTGATAAATCTGGCAACATTCCCACAGATTGTGGCATCCAGACAGAGTGCGTCGTCATCTTGTAGATCCTGCTCTGAACCCCAGTCTGCATCCAGAGTTACAGGATACGTATGCCGTTCACCACTAAGGTTTTGATTTCGGTCATATAACTCTGTGTTGGTCAATATTTCACCAACGTATTCACAGACAAAGGTTCCTTTCGGTAAGTCTTCCAGTGCTCTAAGACCCCATCCTTTCCCTTCTGGAGTAAAGTAAACCTGGATCATAATGTGTAGCTAGTCAATACAATGAAAAAGTAAAAGAGAACTGGGGAGAAAAACCAGGAAAATAGTTAAAGATCATGAGGTAGCCAAATATGTAGATATGAAGTAGCATCTCCCAGAAATGTTACCTGCAGTCCGCACTTTATCCCTCTCTGTACTACACGATTTCCACACAGCATATCACATCCACACTTTCTCCAGCATTCCTTAATGAACTTCCGGATCAAGTGCCCATCACACTTTCCCTGTGTGCCCTTAATATTATCTCTCTCCAAAGGGCAGGCTTGGCAGTAATATTTATCAAACGTATCTGGTTCCTTTTTCATCTTAAGACATCTGTCCAGAAACTCCTCTTTTAGCAACCCTTCTTTGGTGTAGGCATATTCTCCATTGGTTTCACGAACACAAGCACATGGAATGTCAGCTGAAAGACAGTCCCCCTTGCAGTTTGCGCAGCAATTTTCATCGGAAATCCGAGCCATATTTATGTTGACGTAAGCGTTTTGGTATGCAATGTTGTGAGGGATGTAAGTAAACTTTGGCATATCCTCAGTACCAACATCATCGATCAGAGATATTTCCACCCTCTCTGAACCTTTAGTAATGTCCGAAATTCTGTTTTTAAATTTCCTCTTGCGATCACCATTGCTCAGCTGTGGCTGCTTCTGAACTATGGGAATGGATGAACCTGAGGTTGCAGAACGGGTATCGTAACTTCGTTTCACTGTGGTGGGACTGCCAATGACCACAGGATTCTTCTCACTACTGCCATTAGATGAACCTTCTTGACGTTGCTTCTCTTCGTCAGCAGAATAAATTGCGTCGATCAGTAAAATGTAATTATCCATTTTGATGAGATCCCAATTGTCGCCAGTATCTTTGAGGAGCTTCTTAAGCACTGCCCTTGCCTTTTCATCTGGAATGTCTAATTCCCTTGTTCTCTTATAAGCTTCCCGAACATTCTCCTGTGCCTTCTCACGTACTTTACCGTCCATAGGCGTCGCTGGCTGCATATCAAGATCACTTCCAAAAGAACCTGCAAATTTACCAATAAAAGATGTTACTAACAAAATCCAAACGGCTAATTTGAATTCAGAAGGAAACTAACCAAGAAATCGAAAAAAGTGTTCATGAAACTGATCAATTCATGCTAAATTTGATTCTGCTAACCGTGCGAAATTGAATCTCACCAATTCAAACCCTAGAAACTTCAGTTGTAAAACCCGGCGAATTCTATACAAAATAAGAAACGGCGAATACAGAATCATCAAAGCTCCCAAAATTATCGGAGTTTATGGCCTAAACAGTTTCAAAATTCACCGAAACTCATTCTAAGATCTCCAAATCCAAATCCTCCAAGAATCCACATTAATCAAAACTATAAACCTAGTGAATGCAAGAAGGAGAAACGAAAAACTAGAGGTAGAACTAGAGGTAGAACTAGAGGTAGAAAATATACAGAACAGAGTAACAAAAACCTCACTCGGTGGTTGATACAGAGAAACTATACAATCGGAATTTCGCGGCCGTTGAGAACAATGTGGAGGAAGACGGCGATGAATTGCATGCAGAGAAGATTTGAGGAAACAAAACAGAATAAAAATTAATAAATTATCAACTTTGAAAATTTTTGGTAAAAAATGCCCTAAAAAGATCACAGTATCCGATTCACTAAAGTACACACTGGACTGTGGATATTTTTCTGGAAAAAAAATAAGAAAGATACTATATTTGATGTTTTGCCCGGGGTCTACCATTGACTAGGCTCATTGAATATAAAGAGTTATGGGCTATAGACCCAAACATCATTTGCTAATAGTCTTCCCCCTTTCGGTTACAAAACCTTACATTTTTTATTTTTATTTTGACCACATAATTAATTATAAATCAAATACATATGTGACCAAATTTGGTGGAAATTTGTTTACATATAAATTTTCGAAATCCAAACATCATTTACTGATAGAATTTTGAGGAAGGTTGTTTACATATAAATTTTCGAAAATTTTGTTACGCGTATACCAAACCAAACAATTTACTTTGTAATTTGAGTCATGTAGAGGATTTAAATTTGAGTTGCTTTTTACTTTTTATTCTTGGTATTATTTTGATAAAGAAAAAGATCTCATCTTTTATTATCTGCATGATTTTATAATAGACAAATTTCTTCTTGTTATCTGAAGTGTTTCGTTGATGGATCATGGAAGGATTCAGATGCTCGATCAGGACTTGGCTGGTTTTGCATCAGAGAAAACAACGGAGTTATCATGGGTTCCAGGAATTTGTGTCGAAGTTTGTCGTCATTACTATCCGAGTTTGATGCCCTTATATGGGCAATGGAGAGCATGCTTACCCAACACAAAACTTCCGTAACCTTCTTTACAGATTCAATGGAGCTACTGAAGATCACGACTACTACAGACCATTGGCCGGCTTTTTACACATACTTGGAAGATTTTTTGTTCTTAAAGGAACAATTTTCTTCTTTCTGTTTGGTGAAAATTCCAAGAGATCAGAATGTCAAAGCTGATGCTTTGGCGCGAGGTGCTCGACTTCTCAACCAGGATTTGTGTTACGTTAGTGGTATCCCCCGGCTTGGTTCTCTTAGCCGTTTTAAGTTTTCTTAAAATGTTGTTGTAAAAAAAAAAAAAAAAAAAATAATAAGATCTATAATAATAAATAATTTAATGTACATTTATCAACTGCTGAATCTTTATCACGACGAACAGTATTAGAATCGCTTATTTATAAGTCTATTTATTAGAAGCTTGAATTTCCCAAACCAATTTCGATCACTTTCATTGTAAATAGAAACATGAGAGTGAAATGTTCTTCTGGTTGGTTAACGACTACCAGGACAAAATTATTTTGCCAACATCTTTTTGACTCATCAAACCTTCTGTATTCAACAATCTGCAACAGAAGGTATATATATCTCGATCCTTAGAATTAATTGTAATATGTATAAAATAATTGAAATGAAAAATAGGATAAACATAAAATATGAATGTGTAACCGTAACCGTAACGTACCATCTCCTTTTTGACGGAAGCTTTTGAGCAACATGAAAAATATAGCAATAAAGACGAAAGCTCCTACTACTCCCACAACTATCGCCAATGACTTCCCCGTGTTCTCTTTTGACGTCCCTTCTTCTGCCAAACCATTTATAAATTCAAACTTAGAGTTATATATGTTTGGTTGCGTTCATTAAAATCACATTTGTAAAATACATAACTCTTGGAAAAAGAAAAAAAAAAAAAAAATAGTTTGATCGAAGAAAAAATTGGGTCTATTGGTATGGAACGCCATAATCACTTAAGGAGAAAAAATTGAAACCGTTATCCAAACTAATCTCCCAAGTCATATAAAATAAATAAATAAGTTAGGTAGGGAACTTAAATGACAAAAAAAACTTTTAAAATTGTTTTTTTTATTTGATATATAATACTTTTGAAAAAATTTGGCATATAACAACAAATTCAGTTCTTTTAAATAAAATTATTTTAACCTAAATCCAAATTAGAAAAAAAATTTGGCTCAACTAGAAATGAATTTGTTTCTTTTTAAAAAATGATACGAAAATTATATGCATAACGTACGCACCGTGGTATGAATCATCCGGGGATTCATGCGGGTAATATGTATACGCGAGGTAGCACCCTTCTAAGTAAAATTTACCCGCAATGGACCACCGACACTCTTCTACCGCTGCGGCCGCGGCAGCAGCCACGCACTCGCCGCAATCACAAGGTTCAACGTGGCCATCGCATTGAGCCACAACATGGAGGTGCTTGTAGCTATTTTCGTAAAATCCGTGCCCATCAGTGACTTCTGTTTCGGCTGCAGTCAGTGCCTTTGTTCTTATTTCTTCGAATTCGAGATAGGTCTCGGCGGTACCTCCGTCGCATATCTTGTGAAGTAGGCCGTGTTTCGGTATTTCGAATAACTTGTACTTATGATGATTATGAGCTACTCACAACAACAACATTTTATACGTAAGAAAAAAAATAAATAAAATAACATGTTAAGAAAGACCAACTATATCATAAAAAAACAAGCTTTACTATTAAAAAAAAAAAAACCATATCCTATTTCTAACCTACTAGATATTGTTGTGTTTTTCTCCTATAAAATAATTACAGAATTTAATTCCACTGAAATAGAAAACAATATCATAAAGATTTTATTTAAAAAAAAAATCTTACTAAATAGTTTGGTAACAAATATACCATAACTTCATATTATTCATTGCATTTATTGACTACAAATTCTAACAAATAGAATTTTTGATATTTTTAAAAATCACATGCGAATCCTCGTTTGGGTGAAATTTATATCTGATTGATATTTGCAAAATCTAGATAATGTGTAATTCATAGTGAAATTAGATAACATACCGGCACTAAGAGCACCAACACGTTCGATTTCGTAATTCAAGTGACATCCTTGGAGATGAACACGAGCTGAGGTTGCATTTCCACACAATCTAGTCGAAGTCTCACCAAGATCAATTACACATCTATGACATATCTCACTCGGATAATCTTCTCTGCACTGGAACCATCCCGAGACAGCGTGTCCTTGGTTACCAACAAGAGTCTTGAAGAACTTTGATCGAGGGGATTCTGATTCTAGCTTTCTTAAGAAAGAAGAAAGAGCTTGTGCGCGAAGAAAAAGATTCTGATCCGAGTGATTTGGATAATTTGTTGTTGTCGACGGACTTTGAAGAATAATGTTTGTCTCCAATGAATCGCATTGTTTGAAAACTAGAGTGTCGTAATCTAATTGGGAAGTGGTAACGAGAGAGGGAAGAGATATACAAATTAGGGTTAGGGTTAGTGTGAGGAGGGAGGTCAAGTGAACAACCATGTTTGAGACTAATCAAAGATCAGAGAGAGATTACTAAATAAATCTTTTGAGTATATTTATGAATGTAGATAGATGGAAGCTGTGGTAGTTCAGATATTGTCTATACGGATGTCTACTTTGTCAACATATGTGTATGATTTGGTTTTGACTAATTGTGTGGTCAAGTAATAATTGTGAAATAGTCACTCGAACAAGTCTTTTATCTTCCTTTTGGTACCTTCCTGGATGGTATAATACCAAAAATGTCTAAAGTGAATTTAATTTGGCTAATCCCGAAAATGTTTTAAATGAATATATGGGTATGAGTAGAAATCTGAAGTTTGTAATTCGGGTAATTGTTGGTTTATATTTTCTAGCCTACCTTACCAATCTCATTTTTTTCTGTATAAAAAATTGTAACTAATCTTGCATTAATTGCATGTATAGATTTTAACGAAGTTTTAGATAAAAGTAACAACATATATTTAGCTCAACTAAAATTTACCTAACAAGTTGTCAACTTATACAAGCTAACATATTTTAATTTGCGTTGAGAAAACAATTTAAACTTTGAAATATGTATCATTACACAAGCTAAAAATGTGAATATTATTCAGATTTTTATGAAGATCAATTAAAAAAAAAAAAAAAATCCAAAGTGTGGCCTAGCAAAAAAGTTTTAGGATAGAATTCCATCGAACCAATACTTTTTATATAAATATCAGAATGACCCAACATTATAACCAAAGCTAATATTTGAAGAGCTAGGCAAGGTCAAATAAAAAAAAAAAAATCTAAACAAGAAGAAAAAATATAGAATTTATTTATTGAATTTTTTAAAAAGAGGAAATAAAAAACTAAAATTACAAAATATATATATAGAGGTCAAGGGGAAGAAAAAATCCCCTATTATTTCGTAAATATTGTTAATTTGTTATGACAGAAACCTGATTTTTCTCTTTGACTAGATCTCTTAAAAATTTCATTACACCAATACAAAAAAAGTCAACAAAACTCTTAAAAGCCCAATCTTCAAATGATCAAATGTCTGTCTCCTTCAAATCTCCAACTTTTATAACCAATTTTCCGTTGGGGTCAAAAGAAAAGACAGTAAATAAATCAACGGTCAAATTCTTATCAAGTCTAAAAACCACCAGATGCTTCCTCATCTCACGCATCTTCTTCTCCTCCTTTTATTCTCCATCTCAATCTCCTTTCAACTAATCGGGTATAATCAAAATCATCAATCCAATTCAAGAAGAAGACTGAGAAAACAAAACAGAGTTTTAACCCTTTGTTTTGGTTTTCTCCACAAAAATGGGTCGACTCAAATTCTCATGTCCTGTTCTTGAAATCAATCTAATCTCAGCACAAGATCTGGCTCCAATTTCAAGAAACATGAAAACATATTCCGTCGCTTGGATCAACACCGATCCTATGAGGAAACTCACCACTCGTGTTGATCAAAATAACCGTGCTAATCCCATTTGGAATGAGAAGTTTGTGTTCCGTGTTAATGACAAGATTCTTGATGTTGATGCATCGGCCATTGTCATCGAGATTTACGCTGCTGCTTGGGCTAAAGACGCCCTTGTTGGTACTGTCAATGTTCTCCTTAGCGATCTTTTTGGACCGTGGTCTGGTTTTGGTGATGGTGAGGAAGGTGGTGGTGGTAATAACAATATGAGGCTTGTGACTCTTCAGATTCGTCGTCCTTCCGGTAGGCTTCAAGGGTTTTTACGTTTAGGTGTTGCGCTTCTTGACGGTGGACAAAGGAGTATGCCCTTGTCTGTGGAAGTTTTCGATGGAAGTCGAAGAGGAGAAACGAATAAAAGAGACAATGAAGCTTCGAAGATGATGCATCGCCGTACGAATAGTGATCAGACGGATTTAACAACTTCTGCGAATGATTACAGTGTTAAAAGGGAGGTTGTAACAAACGGAGGAGCGAGATTTTCAACTGGTGGAGGAGGAGGTGGTGCGGATAGTATGGTGAATGGTTCGCTTTGTAACTCTGATATTGGACCCTCTGCTTCGGTTGTTGCGGCTGCGATTGCTCAAGGACTTTACAATAGGCAAAAAACCGCGGTTGCGGGGAAAGAAGACGCAAGTTCGATTCTGGAAGGGAAAACCGAAGGGATTGAGCATAGAGTTGAGAGGTGGAGAGCGGAGAAGAAGGGAAAGGTTGGAGCGGGTGGATCAAGTGACGAAGATAGCGGAAAAGGCGGAATGGGAAG
Organism: Odontarrhena argentea; assembly: GCA_900406245.1. NCBI lineage: Eukaryota > Viridiplantae > Streptophyta > Magnoliopsida > Brassicales > Brassicaceae > Odontarrhena > Odontarrhena argentea. The sequence goes on from OVAF01000829.1 coordinate 13,945, forward strand.
GCGGCGAAGGAGGAGGATGAGGAGGAAGGAGAAACAACGGCAGAGAAACGGTGGAGGAGAGGGTAAAAAAGGGTTGTTTTCATGTTTTGGGAATGTATTTGGATGTGAGATTTCGATTACTTGTGGTGGTGGAAGTGGTGGTGAAGGAGACAGCACCAAGAAGAGGTATAACAATAAAGTAGTCAATCTTAGTGCTGTAGATGAAACCTTTAGTCATTCTGCTACTTGAGAACATTAACAAAATTTGTGTGTATATGTTTTTACTTTGGTCGTGTGTAAATTGGTTGATGGGGTTATATTGTGCAAATTTGAAAGATATGGGGTTACAACGTTATGAATAAAAAGTTCCCTTTTACCGTTGTGGTTTTCTCTTTATACTAATAATGACCCAACTTCCAAGATCGGACTTCAGTTATTTTAACATGTGCAATAAGGCAAAGATTTAGTATAACCTCACGGTTGACCAAAAAAATATAACCTCACTATCCATTTGATAAAATCACAATTTGTAGTATTTAACTATCTTGTAACAAAATGACTTACAAAAATTCTTATTCTACAATTTTCATTTGTTTTTTAAAATTGTATGATTTTATAGTTTTGTCAATAGGAATTTAGGAATTAGGAACCATTGTTATCAAGTGAACTATTATAACATTTTTGGAGTAGATAGACCTAATTTTTTGAAATAGTTTATCTCAATTTTTGGAGTAGATGAACATAAAATTCTTCAAATTGGAGGGAAGGGTCTACTTCAAACTATACAAAGAATAAACTTTATAGGGGCTAATTTGAATATCTATATAATACCGGGGCTATTATGAAAAGCTTTTAAAGAAAAGAGGTAAATATAAAATAGAAACTTTTTAGAAAAGCGCACCAAACCACACACTAATAACTTCATCGTCAACCTTAAACCAATCACAACTTGAACGCCTATCTCTCTTCTCTCTCTTCGCCGTGAATGTTATAATTCCGAGAAGGAGAAGCTCTCTGCTTTTGTTGCTTCTCTCTCTCTGAATCGAGAAATAGAAAGGAAGGGCAGAGAGAGAGATAAACAGAGGATTTCTCAGTTCTCGGAGAAACAATCGGCTGATTTTATCCTTAATTCTTCTGAAATCAGAGAACCTGAGCATCACCCACTTGAATTCAACTTGTGGGTTTTGGTGGGTTTGTCTTGAAATTTCCAGATTTCGGATAAAATCTTGAATTTCTTTCCTCAAGATGTTTGGGTTTGGGTGTGATTGTTTTGACTGGAACCGAGGAATCTCCGAGTTGGATTCGGAATATTCCGAGCCAAAGCCCTTCTCGCTTCCGTCTCCTTTACCTCGTTGGCCTCAAGGTACGAACAAAACTTTCCTTTATTAGAAATTCTTGAATTGCAAGATTTTCATCTCATTTTTGGAAATTTTCGTCTTATTGGAGTTAATGGGTCAAGAAATTGGTGGCATGTAATCTTGTGAGGTAGAATGTGAATTTTTTGATAAAATCAGGGAGAAAGATCAATAGACAGAACACATAACCAAACTAATTGTAGTTAGCTGTGGACTAATCATATAATTGAGTTTGATTAGCCGTAGTATCAATACTTTTATGTTTCATGCGTGCATAAGATAAGGTTGATTAGTCTCTGATTATGACCTAACCTTATCTTGTTTTGTGGCTTAATTTAATGATTTATGAGAAAATAAATTTTTGGTTTGTTCAAGTGTCGACTGAGGAAGATAGATGCTTTGGAATATTCTGCATGGGTTCCCGTTGTCTTTTCCTGATTTTTTGTTTTGACTCTGGTTTAAGATTTTTTGTCTTAAAACTTGATTTGAAAGTCTTTACAGAATACCTGACAAAACTAAGTTTTACTATAATTAGAAATGGTTAGTTTTTATTTAGTTGTCTTGGCTCAATAGTGTTGTAGCATCCATCTAAAATAGGTAGTATCATTCAATGCTGTGAACTTGCGATAAGTAGATGGGATAACATTATTTTGTTTAATAGTTTATCCGGATAAGAAGTTATGAAAGTTATGTCCCAACCTTCTCTTGTAAGAGATATAAGAAGTTATGTTTGGGGACCTTTATGAAGATTGCTGTGAAGTTGTCTAAAGTCCATTAAGAGATTAAGCTACGCGCCTTCTTGTGTCACTGTACTATTTCGATCAATCCTATCTTTCTATCTATAAGTCATGTACTTTCTTTTATTGTAAATCTCTTTCCAGGTCAGGGTTTTGCCACGGGAAAAATAAACTTAGGAGAAATAGAAGTGGTGAAAATCACCAAGTTCCATAGAGTTTGGAGCTCTGATTCATCGCACGGAAAATCAAAAGGTGCAACGTTTTACAGAGCCGAGGAAATTCCGGAAGGTTTCCACTGCATTGGTCACTATTGTCAACCAACTGATCAGCCCTTGAGAGGTTATGTTCTTGCGGCTCGGGCTAGTAAACCCGTCAATGCTGATGATCTTCCGCCTCTGAAGAAGCCTGTGAGTTATTCTCTAATTTGGAGTGAAGATTCGGAGAAAAATGGAGGTGGCTACTTTTGGCGACCTAACCCTCCGGTTGGTTATAGAGCAATGGGAGTTATTGTAACCGATGAACCAGGGGAACCTGAAACAGAGGAGGTTAGATGTGTAAGAGACGATCTTACTGAGAGTTGTGAAACCTCTGAGATGGTTCTTGAGGTGGGTTCTTCAAAGAAATCGAACCCTTCTGGTTCGCCTTTTAGTGTGTGGAGTATCCAACCTTGCGAAAGAGGGATGCGGTCACAAGGTGTTGCTGTTGGATCATTCTATTGCTGCACTTATGATCTGTCTTCTAACAGGACAGTAGCTGATATTGCATGCTTAAAGAACCCTGATCAGACCTTGCACGCGATGCCAAATCTCGATCAGATTCATGCATTGATCAAACACTATGGACCAACAGTGTATTTCCACCCCGAAGAGTCTTACTTGCCTTCATCTGTACAGTGGTTCTTTAAAAATGGAGCTTTGTTGTACCGGTCAGGGAAATCACAAGGCAAACCGATTAACTCCACAGGATCCAACTTGCCTGCTGGAGGATGCAATGATATGGAATTCTGGATAGACCTTCCCAAAGACGAAGAAGCAAAGAATAATCTTAAGAAAGGAAACCTCGAAAGCTCTGAGCTTTACGTCCATGTAAAACCAGCACTTGGTGGAACTTTCACCGACATAGTGATGTGGATTTTCTGCCCCTTTAATGGCCCAGCCACGCTCAAAATCGGCCCCTTCACTCTACCTATGACCCACATAGGAGAACACGTAGGTGATTGGGAACATTTCACATTCCGAATATGCAACTTCTCTGGTGAGCTTTGGCAAATGTTCTTCTCTCAGCATAGTGGCGGTGGTTGGGTTGACGCATCAGATATCGAGTTTATTAAAGGTAGTAACAGACCAGCTGTGTACTCATCTAAACATGGCCACGCTAGTTTCCCACACCCTGGAATGTATCTCCAAGGTTCTTCGAAACTCGGGATTGGTGTGAGAAACGACGTTGCGAAAAGTAAGTACATTGTGGATTCAAGCCAAAGGTATGTGATTGTAGCAGCAGAGTATTTAGGCAAAGGAGCAGTGTCCGAGCCGTACTGGCTACAGTATATGAGAGAATGGGGTCCAACCATAGTGTATGATTCAGGGTCAGAGATCAATAAGATAAGGGATCTTCTTCCTTTGGTAGTTAGGTTCTCTTTTGAGAACATTGTTGATTTGTTTCCTATTGCTCTATATGGAGAAGAAGGTCCAACGGGACCAAAGGAGAAAGATAATTGGGAAGGAGATGAGATGTGTTGAAACAAGATTAAGTCTCTTGTTGATTATGCTAAGTGCTATAATTGTATGCATTATACATTGATTATGCTAAGTTAATCATGTATTATAAAAAAATTCCAACAAGTGGTAAAAGTTATAAACAGATCCAAAAATTTCAAAACCTATTTTCTTTTCTAAAAATAAATAGAAATGGGTTTCACAAAAATTTATGTGGTGTGTTTTGTTTTTCTCTATCCGTGTGGTAACTGTAAATCGAGTATTAGGTCTAAATTATGAAAAAGTGAAATAAGAATCTCCATATTTGTCTGAATTCTCTTTCATTAGTTAACATCAAGAGTTACACAATAAGGAAAAAAAAAAGAAAATACAAACATTCCTTTTAATGTATCAAAGTTTGTCTTTTATTCTTTCATTTGTGAAGTATCCCTTTCTTCACTGTCTTCTGTTTCTTATTGCTGTGATGCTGCATTAACCATTCAAGAAATCATTATAACGTTAACAATATTTCTCAGCAAACTTATAAAATCTCAAATAGGGGGAAAAATGGAATCTGGTAACTTGCCTTTTGTCTTTCCGCAGCTTCTTGGTCTGTTCTCTCTTTCCAGCTGCTCTTTCTTAGTTTTATCGGACGGTTTCCAACATATTTACCTGTTCATGTATTCATCTGAAAGTATCAGTGGACTAACGACAGAATTCTCAAAGCCAATGATTATGAACAAAATTGAACATGTTCTGAAGCAAACACATTAAACAAGATACTAAAATCAGATTCTTACCATTCATTTCTTTGAGTGCTGCAGCTAGATCAGCAGGATTTGCGAAACTCACAAACCCATAACCTTTAGTTTTACCAGTCCGCTTGTCTCTGATCACCTGTCATGGTAGATAAGATGTCTTCAACAACAAATCTGATGAAATAGCCAAAGCAAAAAACCACATGGAAGTGCAGAAAACAGAGAAGCAATGGAAATTGAAAAGAACGAGGCGAACAATCTAGGAGTAGTTTATAAGAACATAACAACTACGGACTACAGCTATGTATTCAGATAATACAATTCCCACTGCTGACCGATATGATCTAAGGTGAGGCATGTTCTGTACATACTACAGCTTTGAAGTTGCAAATGCATTATAATTTTCACTAATCAACCCACCAAGGAAATTCTTAAGCAGTCTAATCAACAAGGGGGAATGAAGAATACTACAGTCACACTGCTAATTGCTCAGAAATGCTAGGTTCATAGGAAAACATCATCACAAAACTCGAAAGAAGAAGAGATATGTACACCACGTACCTTGGCCATATTGAAGGTTGGGAATCTAGCAAATGCCTTGGAGAGAACATCATCATTCACCTCATTCCCAAGATCACCACAGAACAAGCGATAATCATCTACAAAATGCAGAACATAAACTTTTATCAAAAGAGCAAAGAACATGCAGAACACTATCCTTGAACAACAAGTGATACAATCCGCAAACTAAAAAAACAATCAGAAAACTCTCAAGGGAAAGAAAAAGAAGAAGAAGTTGCAGCGCTCACTTTCTGGCCACTCTGAAAGAGTAGGATCCTCCCAAGACTGTCCAGCAGCTTTACGAGGAATAGCTCTCTTTTTAGTTTCCGCTTTATGTTCCGTTTCACTACTCGCTAAAGCAGCTTTCACATTCTCCAGAGCTTCTGGTGTAATCGTCTGTGCATCTCTCTGGAACAATTGATGTGCCTGCCCATAAACACTACCAAATCAAACAACACGAAGATACCAATCTCTCTACTTTAACTACAAAACAACTAAAACCAAATCCAAAGATCAAAGCTTTAACTATGTAAGATCCATGATTAATAGATTTTTCTTAAGTATAGTGGATTTCGAAAATCCCTAATTCGAACCCTAAATCCCAAATTCACAGAAGGCTAAGAATCAATACACTCAAGACAACGAAACCCACTAACCTGCTGGTACTGAGGATAAGCGTAGACGGCAGGAACAGGGCCAACAGGCTGAGGATAGACGGTGGCTCCGGGAATGGATACAACCGGCGGTACAGGGGCAGGCGAAGGCGCTACGTAGGATTGTGGAGGCTGATACGCTGCAGAATAGTAAGAATTAGCTGAGTATGTGTACTGAGACGATGAAGAAGAAGAAGAAGCTGAGGAAGACGGTGGAATTGACATCGGAGAGATCGTCGGAATCAACAAAACGCGAAATCGCAAAGAGAATCGTCCTCAAAAATTATTTTGAGTGTTTTTTTTTTTTTTTTAGTTTGGTTTGAATTCCCACTACAAATTTCTAGAAATTGGAATTAAACGTGGTGGGCCGAGCCCATTACTCTCTTCACGAGGAAAATCAATACCTAAACCAGTTTAGACCAGGTTCGGTGGTGTTAGTCATGGCTTGGGAAGCCATATCCTTTTCTAATGGAGGGAGGTAGAAAAAAAAATTAATCACGGTATAAGTAATGGTTTCATTTTATCAAAATAAAAATATTGGTGGTTGACAAAAAAAATGTACATATATATATTTGTGCATGATGTATTATCATTTTACTAAGAAAAATTCGTTATCATTTTTCTTATTACAAAAAGTTTCGAATTACAAAAAATAAAAATAAAAAAATAATAACGTGGCCACTTTCCAAACCAGATTACTGGGGACAGCGTTTATTGGGCTCTGATACCATGTTAAGTTTTATTGGAGAAACCTAATCCACTTATATAGTAGTCATGTCTCATCTCATCTTTCTAATATGAGACATTTTCTTCACAAGATTTGTAATTAGAAAAGATAGAGAAATCTTGAATTGAGTATAATCGAATCATGAAAAATATCACATATATTATATAAATCTTATATTAATATGTCCCAAATCATGCCACTAATCCAATTGAGTATGTTAGCTAATTTAGATAATATTTCATATTGGTTGGCCACTGATCCATCTCTGAAATAGTATAAAGGTTTCCACTGGTTTATATTCTGGCGTATGTCCACCTTCCTGCGAAATAAATCAAATACAAAAAAAATTGTCTTATTCAGTACGTAATGACTCAAGCAAAAAAATTTAGTTCAATGGGGAAAATGACTTGCTTTTACGGTGGCAAAAGTCAAATTATTGGCATAAGTCTGAGTGTAACCAGCAACTTGATTGTGTATCATCCATGGCCTCCAAGAATCAGTAATGGAATAATTGAGAGATCTTATCCAAGCTAGCGTTCCAGTGAACGGTACTCTCATGTCGTGGTCACCGCTATTCACCACACATACCAACATATATAATTTTATATGAAGTATATACATCTTTGATTTGTATAAAGAGAACTAGAGAAGCAAGTAGTTAAAAAATCTAACCTGAAGATGAGAGATCGGTAGCCTTTTATACTATTGTTTGCATGGTAAGGTACACTACTTTTGATGTCATGATTGTAAGGGTTATCGAAAAGACATCGTATCCATTTCCCTATACTTCCCTACAATGACCATATATTGGTTGATTTTTGTTTATTTAGCATTAAACTAGGATCGGGAACAAACATGTCTTTTTGAATAATTATCTTAGTTTGTCATATATGGACATCATACAATTTGTAGCATGCTAATAGTGAAATTACCTTGGTCACATGAAGTGCTTTGCGCACTCTCTCGTCATTAGCCCACCAGTAAGCCATATAACTTTTGTAAGTCTGCCAAAGCATTATGATTTATTGGTTCACGGTTCATCCAAATACGGAAAAAGAGTAAGGCACAAAATTAATTAGAAAAATAAATAAATTTCTTACAAAGCAATCGGCTGGTGGAACCAAGGAAAGGGAAAGTTCTCCAAGGTATCTTACTGGATATAAAAGGTCGAGAGGTTTATCAGGGCAATATGGTGTTAGAACATTTTCTATATTTAGACCCGAAATACACTGCAAATAACAACACAATTTTTTTTTTATATATATAGCATTAGGAACAAAATATGTGTATCCTATATCATATGATCATGGTATCTAGTAAACTAACCAACTACTTTGGTAAAATGTATGAATAATTTCACATGTACGGGGAATGTATACCATCTGAAATTCGTCAGCGGATTTCAAACATTTCGTGTTATTTGGATCCACATTTTCATAGCTATCTCCGCAATGTTTTTCCAATGACTACAAAATAAAGTGTAAAAATTGATAGTTGTCTACTTGACGGAGGTAGTTAGAAGAAAAAAAAAAGACTTGTAAAATATTATTGTACTTGATAGAGTTCGTCAGAGATGAGTGCCATTCCATGAGCAAAAGAAAAGCGGTACTTATGCTCAAAATCCACCTCTGTAACTGGGTTTCCTAACACATAACCCTGTTGTTGAGAGAAAGAAGATTGTCAATTATAATGCTTAATTATTCTATAGTATGTCTAATAATTATCCAAATAAACTTAGAAACCTGAAGATTTATTTGGGGTTTCAATCCAACACTATTTCCTGCATCATAGATATCATCGTAAAAAACTAGTTATCAAGTAAAAGTAAATTAGTCAACAAACGAGACATCTCAAGATGAGTAACACACCTATTGAGATTTCTTGAACTGCAGCCGGTACGACGTTACCGGCATAAGAATCTCCAACAACATAGAACGGATTAGAGAGAAATTCTATGTGCTTGCTTAACCACTGCATAACAAAATCAACAAAATAAAGAACACTCTAAATCTATATTTAGGTAAGAATAATTCTTCAATCCCCCAAAATTGTTAAGATCAGGAGTTCGAGTATGTGCTCCGGTGTAGAAAGTTTATGTTTGAAACTGCTTGAAATAAATTAATACTCGACAAAGTAATTAATTTTTTGTTCCAAAAGTAAATTTTCATCCAAATTATACCTCTATAAATTAATATCCTAATAAATTAATAAATAGAGATTTTACCATATATGCTTAAAAAACACTTAATTTTGTAATCTACCTTACGAAGAAACTCATCGACTCCCTTAGCTGCTCCTGTGTCACTAGGTGTATCAAAATGTTGAGTTTTTGAATAGGAGAAGCCGGTTCCAACAGGCTGGTCCAAATATATTATGCTCGCCACCTAATTAAGAAACAATGATCAAAAACTTTTTTAAAGAAAACAATCACGAAACAGATGAAAAGAAATTTAAAATAAGCTAGGTACGTGAAAAGCAATTATTAATTATGACTTTACCTTTGTCCATGAATATGTAGTAGAAACCAAGGTCGGACTACCTCCAGTGTAACCCTCACTCTTGAAAGCAACGGGACCTGTGTTTTTCTTTTACATATTTTTAAAATATTGTCTTAAAAAGGCTAAATTCTTTTAGTCTTTACCCTCCGGGTTTTAACTAACTGATTTATTTTCTGTAAATTTTAATATATGTTTATTAGATCATTCTTTAAAAATTTTCAATAATTTATTCATATATGTATTTTGACAAATATTGTTCGGTAACATCTAAAATGTTAATCGAGATATTTATTAGGACGAAAAAAACGCTCAAAATACCTCACACATATACATATATCTATGGTAAATACATTGTTGGTTGTTACTTGGATGACCCTAACCAACACTATTTTTTTCAAAATGTCATTGTCATTTTTTGTGAATTATTGACATTAGTTTTTTTTTCGAAAAGGTTTAACGACATTAGTTTCCAACGATTATATTTATCAAAATCTGTCCAGCAAACTACAAATGAATGATCAAAATTAAATATGTTTGCAGTTCTCTTTTCTGATGGAATTTAGTACGTTAAACTCAACCTAAAGTTGTGAAATAACCCGAGAAAATTCTTTTCCCTAACCAATTGAACTACCAAAACTTGGGTCATAACAAAACAAATGTATCAAATTATCTTACCGTTCTCAAAAATAAGACCAGAGAGAGATGAACAAAAAGGTCCTCCACTTAACCAAATAAGAAGAGGATCTTGTCTTGGATTTCTCTCAGATTTGATGAAGTAGTAAAACAATTGCACTTCTTCCTCTTCACCAACACCAATATACCTTCATTCACAACAATATATTAATTCTTGAACACCATGACACACGAAAATTTCATATGAGAAAGACACAGACCCGGTTTCGAGTTTGAAAGGAAGAGGACCTTCAAAACCAGGAAGAAATTTGATAACAGAGACAGAATCAGAACGAGCATGGGAACTCAAGAATACTAGAAGAAGCAGCAGCAACCATTTTTTAAACATTTTTGGCCCAAGAAGACTTTTGACCAATGCCGGTTGATAATCTATATATATATAAAGGAAAATAGACTCTCATCTTAGAGTACCACCTCATTTTCTCATAGTTTAAAATCAGACACATCATCATGAGTTTTTAATTTTACATTATTAATTTCTTTGGTTCTTTTTTGTTACACTTTAAATGTCACCATGACTAGCATTCATTTGATTGATTTTATTTCAAATATGAAAAAATCATATTATTAATAAGATTTTATGATTTTTTTAGAGATGTTGTTCCATGTATTTGTAATTTTAGATAGTTTGTTAAATGCATATATATAAAGGAAAACAGACTATTCTTCTTAGAGTGTCACCTCATTTTCTCATAGTTTAAAATTATGACACATCATCATGAACTTTTAATTTTACATTATTAATTTCTTTGGTTCTTTAATGTTTGTTACACTTTAAATGTTACCATGACAAGCATTCATCATATTAATTTTATTTAGAATATGAAAATCATATTATTATCAAGATTTTATGAGTTTTTTTTTTTTTTTGTAACCAAGATTTTTTTGTTAACTATGTTGTTCAATGTATTTATAAATTTAGACAGGTTGTTGAATGATAAATGAATTTGGGTAGATGATTGTCCATCAACTCAAATTTTAGGTTATTTGAGGACAAAAAATAAAAAAATATCTGATACACTTAACTTATTTTTTTCCATAACTAAAAATATTTAATTTTCTTCAAAATAAAAATGGTTTCATGAGTGAAATGAATTAATGGTGTGCATAGAATTTGAGAATCAAATAAAATAAATATCTTATATCTTATATAAATAGAATAGAGAGAATAACAAATACATAGTTCAGGATACTAATTAATATATCTATAGTCTTGGTAAGACATAAAACATGTCATGAGGTTGAAAAAATAGGATAATGAGGCAAACATATAGCGGTGTACAAATATTTGAAATACAAAAAAAAAAAAAAAAAAAAAAAAAAAATGAATTGATGGTTACGAATGGCTCGTACAATAAAATGTAAAAGACCAGATTAGCAATAAAATAAATCATAGGTAAAATATAATACAAATTAAAAAAAGGAAAGAAATACCAAGTCAATTATTTATGGATTTTTTATTTACAAAAAATTAATAGTAATATTTTAAGAGGATTGATTTTTGGTTGCGAGAAAAATAATAAATATAAACAAAAAAATAAACAGAAATTGAAAAACAATCAATAACATTAATACAAAAAAACTCTGGTCAACAATCCAAAATTGTAGTCACATTAAATCTGTGTTACACAACTCTGGTGCCTCAACAAGACTCTGAAATACAATCCAAAAGTGAATCTAACAAGACTGTATAACTTGGTCCCTCCCAAATAAACAAATTCCATAATCCCACATGTTGTGCTATATAAAGCAAAAAAAAAAAAAAAATATATATATATATATATATATATATATANTATATATATATATAATTTATTTTCTTACACAGCTACAAAGCCTACCTCGTACGGACACATAAATGCATAAATATTATTTGTGCACGTGGCATCATCTCTCCTTAGTCAGGGCCAGATTTCGAAGAATTATGTCCACACGATTTTAACTCGTGAGTTCCTGACTGAGATAACTACAGAGACCATAGAACAGAGATGGACACGTGGCATTAAATTGACCGTTCGATTAATTGTTACTTTGTGACTTTTGTCTTCATGTTCGGTAATTTTTAGAACAGTAATTTTCCACTTAGTATTTGCATGGTCAAATTCTAATTTAGAGGTTTAAATAAAAATACGGCTTAACTTATAGAATCAAGTGGCATATTTCAGATGTTCTAGATTAAAGTTGAAGAGTTTACGAAAAAGAAAGAAAATTTTTTGTAATAAAATAACATATTCTAAAAGTGTCAAATCCATGTTTGGCTATATAAGAAATTTGTGTCACAGGATTAGCTGTCATCAATAATTGAAAATATGATATTATTTTGTCATTTTGTGATTATAGATCTACCTTTAAAATTTATATTTTTGTACAACATTCTCTTCACCCACTCATGTTTACTTAAGATCATATAATACTTCATAACGCTTTTTTAACAAATTTTTTACACTGCATATTTCGATGTATTACTAGTAGATTCACTTTCCTTTTAACTAATTAATCTTCAAAAAGTTTACTGAACTAAACTGGAAAATATTTAAGCCATTGCTTATAATAAGAATTTTTGTGTTACAAGACTTTAGCTGTCATCAACAATTAAAAATCTGATGATTTTTAGTTTGTCCCTTTGTAGTTGTAGAATCTTTCTACAATATTTACTGTTATAAGTTGTACAACATTCTCTCCAGACACGCTTGTCAAGTTAAGATCAAACTCAACTTAAATAATGGATGAAGATGTAGATCCAAAAACCTCAAACTGCTGTAGTACTAGGTTAATGCAATGGTTTATCACAAGTTCGAATACCAAAATATAAGTAATCAAATTCATGGAATTAAACTTAATTAAGAATAATTAGGAAAATAATCCTATATATATTTACATATTCATCTATTATCAACTTCACGTTTGAGAGTCGAATTGCACTCTATACGTGTTCATGCATAGGATAAAACCCTAACAAGTAATACTAATTGTTACTTTACAAAACAAAGAATTAAGTAACGTAATCCGAATCGCCACCTTAATGATTAAATGATTAACCGACCTAAATCCCTCTTCTTAGTTATAAGAACCCGAAATGAGTAGAGATAGATACGATTAAATTGAAGTTTTCATCGAAACTAAATAATACGTCATGTAGATATACAAATCGGCCTTATTCATAAATACTTATGAATTGGAACCATTAATTCCATTTATTGGTCATATAGAAAATGACAAAAAGTCCAAGAAAGCATAGATAGAAAAGTAGATAGAGATTATATATGTTACACAAATACAAAAGTTGGGTACGATCGATTCAAAGCATACATATATCAAACTCAAACGATAACATCAAATTGCACCGTGGTGGTAATTAGCCATCACATACTGACCTTGTAGTTGTTGCTGCTGCTGAGGCTGATGTTGCGGTAGAGGGACTTGCGACTGCGACTGAGTCTTGTTCTTATTAACCCTTTTCCTCTTCTTCTCGTAGCTAACACCACGTGCTCTTGCCTGAAAATCTCTAACCTCCCTTAGGAAAATCCTAACCGAACGTGAACCGAAAGGACTAGTCTCAGGATCTCCACCGTTCTCTTCATAGGCCGCACGAAGACGACCTATAAGAGCATCGAGCGAGCCCCAAGCTTGTCGGAGAGGACAAGGACAAGGAGCCGGAGGGTTCGGGAGACCAAAGAAGGGACAGTTTTGGTGGTGGACTTTAGTTTTGCCGAACTGGTCAAGGTAACGTAGAAACTCAAGGACATGTGCTCCACTACAAGATGGTAGAGAGAGTGGTGGACGATGGTTTCTTAGGTATTGGCAGAAAGTGTTCCAATCTCGGCGTTTTTGGTTCTCGTAGCGGCTAGAGGAAGGCGAAGCAGAAGAAGAAGAAGAAGAAGAAAGAGTAGAAGCTTGTGTGGAGAGAGTTGTACTAGGGTTCATGTTGTTGTTTTGTTGAGAAATCAAATCCATAATTATTTTTTAAGAAATGAATCTAAAGTAAAGTTGGAGAAATTGAGGATTTTGAGTGATCTAGGGCTTAAGATTTAGGATTAAGATGGAGTTGAAGAATATTAGCACATTAACTACATGAATAGTGAAAGAGAGTACCTTGTACAAAAGAAAATGATGGTGATCTTGTGAAAAGGATAGATCAAATGATGATGGTGGTGGATGTTTTTGCTTAAAATGGTGAGGCAAAAAGGAACAAACTGCAAAACAAGAGAAGAGATCTCTTTGCTTCTTTGAACAAGATAGAGAGATCTATAAGTGGAAGTGAGATTTTTTCCTTTTTTCTAGTATATAGAGAGAGAGAGAGAAGAAGATGGATACAAAAATCAAGATAGGGATAGGGAGAGAGGAAAACAGATGAGACTGATCATCATCAGAAATCTCATAAATATTCCAATTAAGACAGCAAAAGAAATAAGAGAAGGGGGGACTTTAGTGTTACACAGTGTGTAAAAAGGTAAGTCTATAATAGGTAAGATCCAGACACACAAAACTTCTGGGTCAACCAGAGACAGAGACACACATTTCTTCTCATATTTCTTTTTAAAAATTTCATTTTCCAAATTATTGGGCACAAGAATTTTGCTAATGTAATTGTGTGTGTGCCATTGACATTTAAATTAGAGAGTGCTTTTGATTTGTCATTTTATTCGGGGATATTTTTGAAAATGCCATAATTATGAAAATTTATTTTTGAAAATGCCATTATTTAGGAGAAAAATCAATTTTGTAGCCTAAATTAAACCCTAAACCCTAACAAAAAATTCTAAACACTAATAATAAATACTAAACCCTAATGGTGAACCCTAAACCCTAATAGAAAACCCTAAACACTTGTGAAAAAACCATAAACCTTAAAATATAAAAAAGTCAATTATAAACCCTAAACCCTCAACCCTAAACCCTAATACTAAACCCTAAACCCTTATAATAAATACTAAACCCTAATGGTGAACCCTAAACCCTAATAGAAACCCTAAACCCTAGTGAAAAGTGGAATTAACCTTATAGAAAAATGGCATTTTGTACAAAATTAAAAATTTAATGGCATTTTGAAAAATAAATTTTGTAATAGTGGCATATTTCATAATTAACCCATTTTATTCTACACCTAGGTTTCAAATAATTTTAATCATTTATTTTTTAAAAAATATTGTTTTAAACTCCAGGTTATGTATATAATTAAATATACGTAACTTAATTTTTAAAATATGATTTAGCTAAAAAAAAATATGTAAGCACCAATTTAATTTTCATTTTTGTTGAATGTAAATTCCTAGAAAAGGATTAGGGAATTAATTGCAGGAACATATATTTTACAAATAACTAGATATTGTTTTAACTGTGAAAGACCTTTACTATCATCAATGCTTTCGATATGTCATATTCAAACACACAGTTTTCGATTTTAACAGTGATAGATATATATAATAGAACTATAGAAGAGACACTTTCGGTATAATAGTTACAAAAACCTTTACCATTAAAGGCTTTAAAAACAAAAGATAAATAGTCATATATATCTGCATAGTACTCCCTCTGTCTCATATTAGATGAGGTTTTAGGAGTTTTTTTTTGTATCAAATTAGATGATGTTTTAGGTTTTCAAGATGAAATTAAATGTATTTTTATTTAATATGACTTTTAGTATTCTGCAGATTGATTTATTATTGGTTGAAATGTGTTAAATAGAATGATAAATGATATTTTTATATGGGAAAAAACAAAAATTTATTGAACTCTTAATCTGTGTGCAACAACCTTAAACATCATCTATTACGAGACAGAGGGAGTAGATCTTTGCCGACTATTATTACCTTAATTACGAAAGCAGCCTTCGTAATTTTATTTGTTCAATAGAAAAATCAATTGTTTTCCCTAACAATTATTGAAACTTACGTTTGAATCTATTAATTGTCATGATTCCGAATTCCTTAATTAACCCGTGTGTAAAGAGTGGAAAGTAAAGAAAAATCAAGTGCTGGCGTCTACGTTAAAGTCTTTAATCTTTAACCTAAAGGCAAACCCTAATAGTAGAATGAATTGATATCTATGTCACGTTTAATCTTTTGTTTTATTCAAAACTTTGTTTAAGTAATTGCATTTATCTATTATTATATGTGTCCATATCAACTGTTGTTTGTCTAAAATTGATGTTTTACTTGGACGGACCAATGGATATAATTCAGTTGTGTCCTTTTCAATTTTTTGAAAACTGAGGGAAATAGTTCATTTTCTATGAAATAATTGATTTGTTAGACAACCAACAGTCTATATGTAGTCTGCTTGTATTCTGAAAACGTTTTCATAAATATTATATATCAAGTTTACAAAAAAATTAATTTTGTGGCAGGAGAAAAAACTAAGGGAATTCATTCCTCTTTTTTTTTTTTTTTTTTTTTTTTCNTTTTTTTTTTTTTTTTGTCGACAAGCTAAAGTCATTTCAATGTAGTTGTCTAGTCCAATAGCTTGAATTAAGTGTAATTCTTGATTAAAAAGGTTAAAATTTTGTAACCAAGGAAAATAGATTCAATAAGTATTACTAGGGCTGGGCATAAGTAACTGGAACCGAAGAACCGAACCGAACCGAACCGAAAA
>OVAF01000830.1:0-28518 GCA_900406245.1 Odontarrhena argentea
TTAGTGACTATAATAAATGGCAAAATAAGAAGTCAACCATTTCTTCTGTTAGGATTCACTAGGTTTAAAAAACTTAATTTTTTTTGTAGAATTTGTCAAACACTACGTAGTTATACTAGTTTATAGCAACTCTTGCTAATCTATAACATATAACTATCTGTTCACACTCTAATTATCTATGGAAAAGAATCTTTGTAATGGGTCTGACTGTTATATGATGATACAGTTATGAGAGGCTGTGAATAAAGAAATGAAGTTTAGAGATCATGAAGTAACTTGAAATTGATTGAGTAGCCTATAATCTTAAGTAGCGCCATATGGTCAAATACAGTTTTATATATGTGTAGACAAGGAATTCTATGTTTAGACATAGAAATTATATAGTGTTACGGAAGACTAAATCATGAAGTAAACGGAATTGTATATATTGTGTAACGATCTTAGATAAGTAAATGACTAAANGAGAAATTATATAGTGTTACGGAAGACTAAATGAAGTAAACGGAATTGTATATATTGTGTAACGATCTTAGATAAGTAAATGACTAAATGTCAAATGTAATATTTTACCATAGAATTTTATATGTTATATATTTTATCATTTGAATTTTATACAATAGTCAAATTTAGTTTTGATATTAAAATAAATGAATGACCAATGTGTAATTTCTAAAGAGCAAGGATAATCAAAGTAGTAGGGGTCTTGATTGAAACGGTTGCTTTGATAAGCAGATTAGAATGATCGGCTACGAGAACAACGTTGGCCTTAAAAATCGTTTCGACACTAAATTAAGAAGCAACAACATCGATGCATCGTTCTTCTGGCTAGCATCATACCTTACAAGACAAAACCACTTGTGAAATTTGTGGATATATATAACAGATGCTCTGATAATTGTACTATATGTGTTATGGAGGAACCAGATAGTTGCTTTAGCATTAGTTCACTGTTGTGTTACAAAGGTTATTTTATTAAAATGATAAAAATGCATAAATATTTTGGACACTTTTAGAGATCATGCAAAAAAAACATCAATTTTTTAAAGCAAAATCTTGGGTTGATACACACAAATTAGAAGGGAAAAACCCAAAGTATAAATAGTCGGAGACAGTACAGAGCAAAACAAGTTTTTTTCACGTTCAAAACATTCCATACCAAACATCTCTATTCGGAGTATACTCTCTTTACAAGCTCATATTTATAGCTTTTTATTTGTTTGTCACAAATGCAATCTTTCCACCTTTATTCTCAGTGTGATCTATGTACTTATGTAGCAAAAGCAAACAAAAAGTTTTATCCTAATAACACTATATTCTAACATTTGCCATACCGATCATATCAAGACCAATTAAATCGTCTCATCTCTATAAATGTTTTAGGAAAATCATAATCACAAAAGCAGTAGGAACCTCTTCACAGATCTCTCCCTCAGGGACCTTGTTTTTTCCATTCCAATGTTATTCTAAACTTTTTTTCCTATTTATAACAAAAAGTTATGAGAAGAGAAGTCGGTCTTCCTTGGATTTCTTGTTGGTACAATGTGGTATAGGCCGGTTCCGTCAGGGAATTTCGGTTTAGAGTTTGACCGCTGAAGAGAACAAGACAAGTGGCACGGCTTTTTCCTATTTATTTATCTGGTCCCAATCGGAATACTTAGCGTAACCAATTTGCAATTAGCATTTTGAGATCCTTGAATATAAAGTATTATGAATAAATAATAATTCAGAAAGCAAGCTTCAAAGATTCCTAAGATATAGTTCATGAATTAATGGCCGGTAATGATCCGTAACAAAAGAAAAAGTATAATGCTATTTACACCTAAAGATATGTCAAATTTTCTTTTTCTATACAACTTTTCACATTTTTTTTTTTTTTTTTGACCTGTGTTGTTGAAGCTGAGTTTGTGGTGAAAATAAACCAAAAACAACATCACCCTTCTTCTATTCCAGCTCCTGGTCTTCACTATCATTCTTCTCCTCTGCAATACCTTTGTCATTATTTACAGGCTTGCTTTGCCACCCTTCTTCTGATCTCAAGCTCTCTGTTTCAGACCTTGAACTATCTTCTTCTGACTTCGCGATTTCTTCTTTGTTATGTACAACCCCGACATCAGTCTCTGTTCCATGACCCTCCACCAGATGAGCCACTTGGTCACCTTGTGTTGTGTTACTTGGAATCGGCAGTGATCTGTGTCATATATTTTATCAGTGTCAAGAAACCGTGACAGAGACAGAGAGAAAAAGAAAAAAAAAAAATCGTAGTGTTTATAATCAAATCAGTTTCAGAAAACTCACTCTCTTGTCACATCTTGGGATTTTGGAGAGTGGAGATAACCCCAAGCAGGAACCAAATGTCTTGTTCTTGCTTCAATCGTTCGAGTTTCAATTCCTTCAAGCTCCATTTCCCCTCCTCCATCATTACTCACTTCATCCAGATTCAACACCACCTCTTGAAACCTATACTGTTTGGCGTAAAATACAACGTATGAGAGATATCAACACATAACAAAACACATTACCAGCTTTCAGTTCATTCTCTCATGGAAAAAGAAAGAAAGAAGTTTTTACATTTCTCCTTGCCCATAACGGCAGCTGCAGCTGATGCATTTGCAATTCTGCTTCTGAAATATACAACTGACCCTTATCCTCCACACGGGCCTTTCCTTTCTTTTTTATTTTCCAAGCTTCCTCTACACTCTGCTTCCTAACAACCTCGGGAAACACTTTACTTTTAGAATCAGAAGTTGTTCCACCCCCATATATGTCACCGTGCTGGTCCTGCATCTCTCTCCTAGATTGGTTTTGGATCATGGACCATCTCCGTATCGGTTCAACTGCTAATTTTCCTTCGATCTCCAAACCCGACTCATAATCAAACCCTGTCACCGCTGCATTGTTATGACCAATTCCACCCGAATTTGCCTGTATTGCATAATGTGTCATACATCCAGAAGGTGCAAAAACCAGCAGATTCTTTTTGGAGCTAATATCAGGAGTAGAGCCATAGTAATTCTTGTTATTCTTTTCATCGCAGTAACAGAAGGTTGCTGCAATTGCACTTGGAACAGAGCCTCCAACCATTCCAGCTGCTGCAGCTGCAGCTCCGCTCATGGTTCCAATCCATCCGCTGCCATTTCCACTTCTTATCCTATTCATCGCTGATAGCGGAATGGCTGAGGGGGTATCCACGTCTCCCTCAGGATCAATCTCAAAGAGATGACTTGTCCCTCTTGAAGAGCTAATCAATATCAAATTGCTATTATTGGAGAAACAAATGTCTTGTATTACCTGAAAAAATCACATTAAGGTTAATCAGAAGAATCCAATTTTGAATGCGCATAAACAAAGGGGCTCTCAGCTTACCGCATTGGTAAAACCACGCTGAAGCCTGAACAGATGCACAAAAGGTTTTGTGTTCGAATCACTAGTTGTAGATGTTGGTGGCATTATTCTAAAGACGTTAATATTGTGTCCCTGAATCGAAGCTGTCACCAAAAGCATGCCACTGGGATTAAAGCACAAAGCTGCAATTGGACTCTTGTGTGCCTTAAACTGGGCTATGACGCTTTTGCTTATTATATCTTTGATAATAACCTGTACACACCATATATATGTTTAAATCCCAAACCTATGAAAACTAAACTTGAGAGCATAACAACTTGAGGAGGGTTTGAGTATACCATTCCTATGCTATCCGTGTCTGACACATTGTCATTAGTTCCAATGCCTTTGAAACCAGGAATATACGGATTTGGAAGAACCTCTGAGCAGTATCTAGAAATTGACTCATACCCTTTGCCCCCAAGATTTGCTATCCCAGTAGCAATCTGCCTGCTGGAATCTCTTGCAAATTGTGCAACAGTTGGTGATGATGACAGTGTGACAAGCTCTGAAGTGAAATGTGTGGAACTTGAGTTAGGAATACGACTTCCGCTGTAAGCCATCCATCGTGGACCAACTGCAAGAGGACCATATTCAACACCCAAAGAGCCATATGCAATGGGGTTACTGGCAATTATGTAATCCTTTTCCAAGGTTGTAGCATCAAAGCAATGTATCTGCATATATACAGTTTCAGTCACACATTGTTAGTTTCAGAACAGACAAATCAAGAAACAAAAAAAAAAAGACACAATAAGACATTCAAACCTGAGCTGGTTGTAGTACAGCAACAATCCGAGAACTGCACCGAACAGTACAGACCACAGAGCGGAATTTCAGAGTATGCACATAAGATTGAGACATCAACGAGTAGACGTAGACACTCGTAGGAACTACGGTTTCCTTTCCAGGGGTCTCAGAAGAGCTCAGTCTATTAGAACTTTCCTCCGAAGAAGTGTCACCACACACAGCCAAAAGCGGACGGCTTTCAGAAAACTTGTCAACTAAATCTGTCGAGGTAACTGGGTTGGGTAGCATTTGCATGAAGAAGGCTTGCCCATCATACGCAGAAACTATGACATGAACATTCTCTGTATCTTCAACATCCCAAACTTGAAACCCAGATTGAAATGCTAGCAGAAGAACTCTTCTAGTATCACCATCCTCTTTCTCTAGCTTATCAAACCCAGCCCATTGTACCTTTCCATCAAAAAACCAAATAAAGATTACTCCACATAGCTAAAGGTCGACACTTTCAACCAAATGAAGCAAAAGTTATTGTCACCCTAAAGAGAGACATCGCAAGAATCTCCAGCATTACAATCAGCGACACACTACCTAAAGTTGCCCAATTTTGGTTCCGAAATTGAAAGCAAATGTTTACCTGATCCTGAAGAGATTCAACGTCTCTGTTAACGGCGGAAGAAGCAGCGGAAACGGCGGAGCGAGCAACGGTTGTGGCACCGGAAGAGATCACCCGGAGACAATTCGATAAAGCCCGAAACGAACTCCGGGCTGATCGCGACACGACTCCGTCGGACGAAGCGTCGACGTTCTTCCTCATAATGCTTCTCCGATCAAACGAATTTTGGGGTTTTCTGTGTGTTTCAACGCCGGAGAGATTTAGGTTTCCCAAGAAAATCTTGACGAGAGGAATCTCCGAGAAAGAAGGAGAGTATAATTCGAATTCCAAATTTTATTTATTTACAGAAATGAAATTGGAATCTCAAAAATACACGCAAACTCGAAATTTGCTTCTTCTTCAACTTGTCCCGAAGCAACAAAACAGAATCGAAGAAAGGCAAAAAAGAATGATAAAATCGAAAAACCCAGAAGAAAGAATTAACGATGATCAAACTCTAGTCTAAGGAAGAAGAAGAAGAAGAAGAAGATGATCTAAATTGGGAAAGAAACAAATTGGGTAAAATTAGAAAGAATTGAAGGATTGTATTGAAACCCAGAAAAAAAAAACAGAGGGAATTAGCGTTGAGAACAAGGCAACAAAAAATGAATCTGATTAAGACTTTGGAAACGTTAAGGAGCAAGAAAAGGGTAAGATTTTAGGATAAGACGACCTAATAGACGAAACCAACCTGTTTCTTTTTCAAAACTCCATTAATCATTTTTTTTTTTCTTCTTTAAATAAATTAAGATATCTCTTTTACGTATCGTCTTTGTATTTACTACAAGGCAACAAGAGAGACTCACCTTCCACGTCTCTTTCCCTTTAAAGAAAAAAACAAAAAAAAAAAACAAAATGTGAAATGTCTGGTTTTGTTGGTTATAGTTATACCAATACTTAAACCGAACAAACCTAAATATTAATTGAGACTCTACTCGATAGCATTTTAATCTTCCTCTTTGGTTTCTGTTGACGTTGATAGCACCGGTCCGCTATGTTAGTTTATATTTTAAACATTGCATAAACCGTAATTAAATTTTCAAAGCCACCTCAATTAGTACGACGTGCACTAGTCATTTTTTTTCTTTCTTTTGTCTGTTCCCGTGACGTGCGCTAGTCTAACATGGACATTTTGAACTTTTCCTCAAGTCTATTTTCCAAATTACTTTATCGGTTGAAGCAATGTTTTTAAAACCCGGATTGGATACCGAATCAGGGGTAATAGTAAAGTATCATTAAATTGTCAAAATTTTAAGTGTTAATCTTATGTAAACTTAGTGTATTTTAATGTAGCATGTAAGCCAACAAAAAAAAAAAAATATAAAAAATAATGTAGCATGTAAATAATATGTACAAGTTTTTCCCAAAATAGGAAATTAGCCACATCATTTATTTGTAATTAGGATTTCATCGCTACAAAAGATGATTTATATGAAAATTCTCAAGAATCCGATTTGTTGATCGATATCGAGCAATTCCATATATTTTAGTCAAAATGGGAGTCATATCCGACGGAATCTCTCTTTGAGATGGTCTTGTACAAAATGGAGTGAGAATTTTGATCAAGCTCGGCTTTAGATATCGATGGATACACCATTTTATATGGTGGCTAAGGTTGGAAATCAGATCATTGGCTTAATCAACTTCAGATTTCCATATTCATCTGAAAACCCATTTTTATTTCTCATTTGTTTTTGTTGGAATATGTGAGACGTATAAAAAAAAATTAATAGAGGGGACAGAAAAAAATTACTTTACTATTTTATCTTGCCTGATTCTATCTAGATATGTTTTCATCAATTCTAAATAAGTTCTAGACAATAATGACCTGAGTGTGTACATCAATTTTTAAGTTAATGTAAGATGTGCACACTGAGGAGTTTTAGTGATTTATAGATGTGAATATATATATTTAATATGTATAAACGAAGACACAGAAGCAATCATATCATTATAAATTGTTTAGATAAATCAAATTAAAAATGTGTTTAGATCGAATAGCCTAAGAGTATGAGACTTTGGTAACAGTCTAACAGAGTTCTACTTGATCCATTTGGACTTTGCAAAAACACTTGTTTTTTTAACCCCAGCCCAAACATTAACTCAACATTCTTAGGAGTTAGGATACATAGCAAATAAGAAAAAAAAAAAAGGTATAACCAAAACTGTGGCTTCTTGGATTTTCAACATCATTTAAATGTTCTAATTTATCCTCAGTTCGGGCTATGTGGAAATGTGAAATGATCAGATATGTGAGATATGTGTTAATATTTGAAGATTTTTGGCAAAATTAAACCAAGTATCATATATCGAACTAAGAGCATCTCCAACCCTTACATTGGAGATGCTCTAACTAAACCCAAGTTACCGTAAAACAGAACCGAAATATTCATTCGGGTAAATGATTAGGTCCTCCTAAATTATAAGCTTTGTGAACTGAACCGACTCGGATTTTATTTGGTTTTGATATGGTACTTTTTACCATTAAGAGACAGTGACTTGATTGGTTTAAGTGTTTGTGTAAAGGTTGAGAATTTGGGTTGATTGGTTTGAGAGTTGAGAAAAGAGAAAGGGCAAAAAATGATCGAGATTGGTTATGAGTTATGACTTATGTGGAAGACATTTTCGAGTTTTTCATTAATTACTAGGGGTTGGGTTTTGTTGTCTATATTATTGAAAATATGACTGCGCAAGCTAGCTAGCTAGCTAGGGTCAAAGTGATAGATAATCGTACAAAGTTGAAAATTCTACTAACAAGAAACCAATGGATATTAATGATATATATCATGAGAGTTCCACATCGACTTGAGTTAAACCCAACGAGCAACGTGAATCCAGACTTTTGAACCCATCACAACTGTGTTGTATTTTAGAAAAGTAGCATTGTGATTTGTTAATAATGAACTTGTATGGTTCTTGCTTTTATTATCTTCATTCATCACTTTATTATTCCTTTATTCTTTGGCAACATATTTAGCAAATAATGTTTATTCGTGTATAGTAGTTACAAAAATAAACTTCTTCATTTGTCGTTGCAGCCTAATTAAGCACCCCAGGCCTGCGATGCTGTAAGTTCCCAAATCCAAAAGATAATTGTTAATAAACCTTTTCGATTCGTATAATAAAAATTGCAAATGGAGGAATTAGTCTAGACTCTAGACTCCGGTTAGAATTTAAATAAAAACGCACCTGCACGAGATAGAGCGGAATTATCGTCAGCTCCAATGTGCCAAGAGAAGTAACCAAGCAGGCCTCTCTGCTTAGCATATCTCACTTTAATCACGATAGTTTGATTATCGTCGTATCCAATCCAAGTCGTTCCAGAATACGTGTAATCTCCAACTACCGAGGTATTATGAACCGTCGTTGCTCTATTGTCCACTATAAATCTCCTTATCTGTCCGTATCGCATGTCACCATCGCCCGGTGACGCGGCTCCGGTTGTGGGTGCATAGTAGCTGTTACTATTGGCGTTTGAGAGCCTCCATGCGTAGCCGTAAAATGGAAGTCCCAAGACTGCTTTCTTCGCTGGAAGTCCAGCTTGAATCCATGATCTTAATCCACCGTCACCACTTGGACCTACAGTAGAACCTCTTTAAATTAATACTCGATAAATTACCAGATATAACCCGACCACAAAAATTCATACCGCGGAATTTTAAGAAAACACTATTAATGGTTGTACTTGTACGTACCTGTGTTTGAAGGATTATAGAGAGCGGCTGGTGGACCGGTTACACTAGACCAACCCGGTGCGTAAAAATCGTAGGCCATAATATTAACCCAATCCAAGCTGTCTGCAACCGCTTGAACCGGGTACACTACCGAATCGGGACGTGTTGAGGAGGAAACCGCAGCCGCCAAAAGCAAACGCTGTCTACCGCTACTACTAGCCTCTGCCGCAACAGCTGATCGCCATTCTCGAAGTAACGTTCCGAAGTTGTTCATCTCTGTGGTGCTAGCCGGATACTCCCAGTCTAGATCAAGACCATGGAATCCATACGATCTAGCGAGTCTTATCGATGAATCGATGAAAGATTTTCGAGAATTGGCGTTACTTGCCATGGAAGCATACGCGGATTTAGTAGCGTTTCCACCGGCAATAGACAAAAGGGTTTTGACATTAGGGTTTCTTCTTTGGACTGTGGATGTAAAGGTTGAGAATTTTTGTTGGCTTGCAGAAGCTACGACGACTTGATTGGTTTGAGAGTTGAGATCAGCAAAAGCACAAAAGAGGTGAGTGTATAGAGATGAATCAATGTCGGTGACGGGAAACTCACTCGCCGGAAACCAATACGTAGCTCTCACGACGGATTGCGCCGAGGAGGAGCTGAGGAGGAGAGTGAAGAAGAAGAAGGTTAAGGAGACAACGAACAAGATCGGCTTTGAGGAAGACATGTTTCGATCGAGTTTCTGTGCAAAACAGAGTAATGTGGTTCTTGTCTATTTATTGACAAAATGTGTATTTAATTTTTCTTCAACTTTGAAAAAGTCTATATAAGCAAAACCTCACGACATCGAAAAGTCGATGGACAAGATTTTGCCTAATATGATTGCGAAAGATTGGACTATAGAATCAAAGTTGAATTTTCTACTCATATCTTGTTGAATATCCAAAATGCTTAAGATATGTTTCGAATTCAATTTTTAACAATTTCTCATTTATTTTATATATGATTTCTTACCAAACAAGAATCTCGAAAAAGTAATGACTCATCAGCTAAAGCGTGGAAAAGGAGAGTTCCAAGAGTAAGCCTTCTCCAGTGGCGAGAGGTTACTGGATTGATTTGATTAATTTATTATTAATTTTATTATTAGTTTAATGTTTAAATACTTTGAGTTGGATCATGAGGGAGATGATCTAAAACCCATCTTAAGATATAAGGTTCCCCTTTCATATCAGTTCGGTAAAGCTTGTGTTCTAATTGCATTGAGTTCTTTTCCATGATACAACCCTTACCCTTGTAGACAAGGGCTATGGTCTTAGTCAAATACACAAGTCATGTGAATTGTAACCAAATACATTACAAGTACGTCCCGCGAAGTATAAGCTTATATATATATATCACCATTATATATATATATATCACCAAACTGAAGGTGTTGTAATGAGCTACGACAAGTGGACAGGATGTGTGTGTGTGTGTCCTACACTGGGACAAGCCACTCAACACATCTTACAGACTGCTCAGAACTTGCCCAACATCTGCCGAATCCCCGCAGTTGGATCCTGCCCCTTCCAGTCAGCTCCTTACTGATGAGTCTACCCACTTAAAGCATGTGCTTTTTGTTTATGATCAATAAAAAAAAACTGTTTCTACTGTATGAGTTAGCGTTAATGGCAATGTTACACCTTAATTGCTGTGTAATCTTACTTGCCCTACCCCCTTAATAATAAGCGTTCTTGGGTACTTAATTAAAGTCTCTCATCATATTTATGCGCGCTCATAAGAAATTATTGATCAGAATGGTGATATATATAAGCTTATACTCCGCGGGACGTACTTGTAATGTATTTGGTTACA
Organism: Odontarrhena argentea; assembly: GCA_900406245.1. NCBI lineage: Eukaryota > Viridiplantae > Streptophyta > Magnoliopsida > Brassicales > Brassicaceae > Odontarrhena > Odontarrhena argentea. The sequence continues at coordinate 10,309 of OVAF01000830.1, forward strand.
ATTCACATGACTTGTACATGTTTTAGATTAAGACTGTGGATAAAAAAAAAAAAAGTGTATTTGATTAAGACCGTAGCCCTTGTCTACAAGAGAAGATAAGAGACAGGGTAATTAAGGGACGTTGTATCACGGAAAAGAGGAAATCAATGCAATTGGAACACAAGCTAGCTTTACCAAATTGATATGAAAATGGAGCCAATAATATTATTAGATTCGTGCTAAAAATAAATTGATATAGTGTGATCCAAAATGATTCTCTTATGAAATTGCAAGCAGACCTGAACCGGCCAGGGATTTCTTAACACACCGTGGAGCTTTGAGCCGGATATATTGATGAAGAAGGTGAGAGCCGACCTCACCAACCAGAACCCACCGCCGGAACGTACCGCCACCGTGATACATGAACAACATATATTACACTAATTGTTCGGAATATACTTTGTAAGTGCTTTCAACTAGCTACTACGTACCCTAACAACAATAACTCGTGAATTTTAAATTTAATTTTTTATTTGAAATTCAAAAACTAATTTATAATATTTTTTTAAAAAAATCTTGAGGCACCTTTTGTTTAATGATAATATATTATTATTTTTTTAAAAAGGTAACAGTAAATTTAAAAAAAACTCTAAAAGTTAAAAAAATCTAAAACTTTTAAAATGTAGATGCAATAATCTTATGGACAAAGATTATGTGTGTCATTTAAGAGAAGAGGGTCGAATCAAGAGTGGTTTAATCAGTCTGATCTCATGAACTGATAGAATGTATGAAATAAAAACGAAATGAAGAAATGATATGTATATATTGACAAGTCCAAGGTGAATGTGAAAATATATTTCGTGTTGGATAAACAAGAGCCTACAAATAAAAATAATATCAAGCTCGGAGAGGGTGAATACACATATCCTAGCTTCTCAATCATTGTTATCATATTTTGCATATTAGTTTAGTTCATTTTAGGTCCTTAGTCTTGTATAATTACATTTTGGTCATTGTCTTAAAGATCCATTGGAGAGCATGAAGAAATATTTAGGAGTCATATTTCAGGAGTTGGAATCAAATATTAGAGGTTTGGAAGTTTTACAAAAAGTTGGGTATAGAGGATGCGTTCGATGAGGTTAAATATGCACTCAACGAATTTGAACCAAGTGAAGAAGGAGAACTCAATTGTTTAGCTAATTGAATTGAACCGGAGAAGAATGGGAAAACCGTAACCGATATATGGCATTGAGTTGTCACGATATGATTGGTAATATAAATCCAACGTGGAAATCCTTCTTTATAGAAGATGCTTTTTATTTTCACCGTCGTCGACAACACAACCAAGTTGCAAACTTTATCCGAATTTAGGATTTTCTCTCGACTCGGTTTATCAGATCTTCGAAACCCAGACCTTCAATAATCAGGTGAAATTTTCTCCCTTTCTCTGATCTTTATTCTTTCTTCGATTTCCGATTGTTCCTTGCTTTGTTTTCTTTTGCCGATCTGTGATTGAATTGGCTTCGTTGCATCGTTTTGGTTTGGTTTTTCGATTCGATTCGAAGAGATCCATGGCTAATTAGGTTTCAGATCACTCGTGTTCGTAATCGATTCCCAAAATAAGATCTTGGTTTGAGTTTTCTTGATAAATTCAATACGATTAATTGTTTTGATCAGCTTTACCAATGTGTTGATTCAAATTCACATACGCTATGTGGTTGATTCATCATCTTTGTGCACCTTACAAAATGTTTTATTCTTCTATTTCATTGTTGGCTATCATGTTTTGTAGAGATTAGCCTCGTTTTATGCGTCTTCACAGTGAAAATTGAGATCGAAGAGCTGAGATTATAGTTTTTCTTGTGATACAAACTGTTCAGAAAACTTATGTAAATTTTGGTTAACTAGCTTCATGACTGGATGCTTCTGTGTGATTCTTTGTATGTTTATGTAAGCTCCAGAATTCTAATGTGAGGTTAATCTTCTCTTACAGATCTCAGCTTTCCCGGTCCTTTTTCCCCTCAAGTCAACTAAGTTTCATGTCAGAACTTGACTCCCAGCTTCCTACTGCCTTTGGTAAGTTTGTACTTACCCGAAAACGATAGCTTGTAACCATTGATCGTCTTCAACTAGCAATATTTCTCCACAGAAATTTATTTCATACGAATAAGTATCTTCGTGCTATGCAAAATTTTTTTTTTTTTTTTTTCGTCTCATGGGAATCTAATGGTTATGTTTCTCCGTCTGCTCTGTTTCTTCAGATCCGTTTGCTGATGCGAATGTTGAGGACTCAGGTGCCGGAACAAAGGAGTACGTTCACATACGTGTCCAGCAGAGAAATGGTAGGAAAAGCTTGACAACTGTCCAGGGCCTGAAGAAGGAGTACAGTTATAGCAAGATACTTAAGGACCTCAAGAAAGAGTTTTGTTGCAACGGCACCGTGGTTCAGGATTCAGAGCTTGGACAGGTGTGCTATTTATCAATACTTGTGGCCGATGCAAATAAGGGCTAATAAGTATTAGACTTTCAGCCTTCAAAAGCCATTTCTATATGAACATACATTTGATCTTCTTCTGTTATAGCTATACTCTATCGCTTATGTTCTTGTATGGACCTATAGGTTATACAGCTTCAAGGTGACCAGCGTAAGAACGTCTCCACATTCCTGGTCCAGGTAAACCCTTTGACTCTGTTACTTACTTACTTCTGATGATAATAGCATCATAGACATTCAAAATCCGTAAGATGAATGCCTAATCTCGTTGTCATAATTTTCGGTGGAACAGGCTGGTCTGGTGAAGAAGGATAACATTAAGATCCATGGTTTTTAAGCTACTTGTGCTGCTTCATTGACCCCAGTTTCAGTGGAGCATATTAAGTAAATCCAAGATTACTATTATAATAAGACCATTTTCATCTCTTGTTTGGAATTTCAATTTAGTCTTGTTGGCCTGAATCAAGGAGACTGTCGAAATCGTCTTCTTCGTTGTGTTCATCTGTCTCAGTACTACAGTTTGATGGCTTATGTCCATACTTCTTCATCCCCTGTTTTTGTGATACTCTGTTTCTCCTCCTGCTTATGTAATATCATATTGTTAAGATATTGCTCTTAATTTGTTATGTGTAGTACATTGATCTGTGATTTTAAAACTATAAAATTGATTTGGACCCAAAAGAAATATATGTATATATACAAACATAATTGACAACCTGAAGGCTGAGGATTTTTTTTTTTTTGGTATGGCCCTGAAGGCTGAGGTTATGAATTTATAAGGTTGATTTTAGCAATTGAATTGCAGATTTTTATTTTGGTCCACAAGAAAGAAAAAGATTCTATGACCAAATAGGCAAATACAACAGGACTCTCATAATTCATAAATATTATAATAATGCACTAATAATTGACGAACTGTCATTACGAACTGTCATTTTTGGTAGTAAAGTACAAAAAATCAAATCTCTATCGTACGTAGATATTCCACCATCTTGCCTTCGTGTGACCACATACTCACTGCAAATGTTAGCACACATATACTTCCAGACAGAACCTACGAGATATTTTATTACCACAACATGAATATTTGCTAAATTATTAGACCATGTACAATGGTGAAGAGAGTGGAAGTGTCTTAACTCAAATTAAAAAAATAATTATCAAATTATAAATGAATTAGAAGTAATAGAAAATCAACATGTGTAAAGTTGAGGTCTTTTGAATGGTTTCAAAGTCTTAAATAGACATTTTTAGGTTCTCTCTCTTCATTAGTGTCAAAGTTATATTAATATTAAAATGTTAAGACCTTAAAAAAAATGACCTTTGGACATGGTCTTAACAAGTTAGCTGTATTATCACGGGATTTCTGCTAATAGTAATTACTAATTCAAAAGTCCTTTCCATTAAATTAGAATCTTGGAGAAAGGAGAAGTTTACTTCCCATTGATAGCAAAAATGAATATGGTAAAAAGTCACATTAAATATTTTTGAAATTAAGAAAAAAAATAAAACAAAAATTACGATGACCCTTCATTCCTTATCTCTGACGTGGCCATCACTCACCTGATATTTTTTTTCTCTGTGGTAATTTAAATAGCCTTAACCACCACACTTCACTTCTCCATCATCAAACCCCTCACTCTAAACAAATGGCTGCCATGGCTTCTACTCTCTCACTCTCTTCCACCAAGCCTGCTCAGAGGCTCTTCGACTCCTCTTCTTTCAATGGCTCTTCCCTCGTCTCCCCACCTCTCTCCCTCGGTCTCAAATCATCACGCTCGGCGGCTTCTGTCTCCGTCCGTGCTTCTGCTAGTTACGATCTCAACGCCTTCACTTTCGATCCCATCAAGGAATCGATCGTGTCCCGTGAGATGACGAGGAGGTACATGACTGATATGATCACTTACGCCGAGACTGATGTCGTTGTCGTTGGTGCTGGATCTGCTGGTTTGTCTTGTGCTTATGAGATCAGTAAGAACCCTAACGTTCAGGTCGCCATCATTGAACAATCTGTTAGTCCTGGTGGTGGTGCGTGGCTCGGTGGCCAGCTCTTCTCCGCCATGGTTAGTATTCTTCATCTTTTAGGGTTTTGATGGAATTGCATGTGAGATCGGTTGATTTCTTATGGTTATATCCCTAGTAATCATATTTTGAAGTTTTGATGGATTTGCATGTGACATCGATAACATCTAAGAATTAGATCTAAGGCTAGATTAATCAGATGAAGGATTAGTTGAGACAGAGATGATCTTATGTTCTGTTTTGACGATTTTATGAGATCTTATGTTCTGTTTTTGGCAGATTGTGCGTAAACCAGCACACTTGTTCTTGGACGAGATTGGTGTAGCTTACGATGAGCAAGACAACTACGTTGTGATCAAGCACGCTGCTCTGTTCACATCCACCATCATGAGCAAGCTCTTGGCTCGTCCTAATGTGAAGCTCTTCAACGCTGTTGCGGCTGAGGATCTGATTGTTAAAGGAAACAGAGTCGCTGGTGTTGTGACTAACTGGGCGCTTGTCTCGATGAACCACGACACACAGTCTTGCATGGACCCTAATGTCATGGAGGCTAAGATTGTTGTCAGCTCTTGTGGTCATGATGGTCCGTTTGGAGCTACTGGTGTCAAGAGGTTGAAGAGCATCGGCATGATAGACAATGTTCCGGGAATGAAAGCTCTTGACATGAACACTGCTGAGGACGCGATTGTGAGAATGACCAGAGAGGTTGTTCCCGGTATGATTGTGACCGGTATGGAAGTTGCTGAGATCGATGGCGCACCAAGAATGGTGAATTTTTCTCCCTCTCTGTGACCAATCTATGATTTGATATATCCACTTAATTTTAGAGCATGTCCTGAGTGAATGAATTGGTTATGCAGGGACCAACATTCGGAGCTATGATGATTTCGGGACAGAAGGCGGCACATCTCGCTCTAAAGGCTTTGGGACAGCCCAACGCTTTGGATGGAACCTTTGTCGGGGAGCTAAGCCCAGAGCTGGTCTTAGCTGCTGCTGATTCAGCTGAAACCGTAGACGCTTAAGACGGAACTTTTTACCTTTTTAAGAAAATTTCCCTTGATCCTTCGGATGTGGAAGGCAATAATAAAAAAGTTTAGGTGTTTTTAAAAAAACTTTTAAGTGAGTATTTTATGTTTTTGAACTTTCCGGTGTCTTTGTTTCTTCTCAATAAAATGTTTCTTCTGTGTAAAATTCCCTAATTCTTGTTCGTTCGTAATGTGTGTTCCTGTTTATAGTCCAAGCAGCTCACTTTAGCTCGCTTTGCATGTACTCTTTCGTTTTCTCTTGCTTTCACTTCTTCAGAAACAGAGCGAGAATCTGATAAGACTAGCAGATTTTTGAGCGGAGTGTAACTAAATTTTTATCCCTATATATCAGAGAATCATAAACTGAAAAAAGAAAGAAAAGAAAAAAAACTTTTTTATTTACATAAATAATCCGACTTACAAAAGGCAACAATCGAGTCTGAAAATGACATGGAAGATAACCATTGTTGTGCCTTTTTCTCTTCTTTTTGGTGAAACAAAAGTACATCACCTGGTTTGTATAATTAATGTTACAACATGGATTTGTATACAACGAAATGTTGTTGTATGTGTTAGGGTTCCATAGTTTTTTGAATGCTTGCAACCCAAGGAATCGTAAATCTCTGACCAGTCACATTTTGTCGCCGGATCTTGTGAGTTATCAAACGTGTAGAATAATAAACAAAAAACGCTACTACTCACGAATCTTCTCCAATGCTATTTCTTGGCCTGCTATAACAATAACAGAACAATCAGGGACTCTTTGAAAGACAGCTAAAGAAGGATCATTCACTTGACCCTAAAGAGTTTCTCAGTAACACTTTGAGACAAACAATCTATGAGAGAAGGAAAGGATTTAAAACCAACCTTTTTTAGATACTTCTTGTGAAGTTTCATTGCACCAGTACATGCTTTCTTCGCATCCAAGTTTCCCGTTATGTCGTTTAAGATCTAAGCAAAACATACAAGTTAATGAGGAGTTTATTCATTGGAACATCGAGGTGTAAAAGAGAGAGGAAAACACTAAGATCTCTCTGTGTTACCTTAACAACGTCATCAAGTCCTCGAGCTTCAGTCATTAGCTTAGAGCTCTTGTCTTTCAAGACACTTGCCACTAAGAAAACTGAAATAGGCAAAGGACCTTCAGGGCTTTTGGAACCGTTCTTCATGTTCTCTCTCTCATACTTCCCGCATTGGTTGATCGACTTTGGTTTACCCTTGGTGGAACCTTCAGTTTTCTCCCCCTCGAATTGAGGCTCCTCATATAAAGAGTACATTTCCGGGTCATACTCTAATGCCCACATCATCTGCTCAATAACGTGAATACAATATTTCGGTCTTTATTCGTCATGTGCCATCCAAGAAAGATGTTTGAAGAGACGAAAATATTTACCTCCCAAAGGTACAAGGAGTCGCAAAAAGAGAATTCTCTTCGGAACTGAACCATTATCATCCGAATAGCAAAGAGATAGTCACCTCCACCCAAGTTCTCTGCATTTCAAGATCCAGAGTTTACTTTAAGATCTACCTCGCTCAACTAGTTACGATGTTTATATGCTATGAGTGAGGTGAAAAAGCTTTCATTGATACCTAAGTGATGGTGAAGTTTGGGGTCAATAATCTGAGTGATTGAAGCCAAATGCGTAAGCTGTGCTTCAACTCCCACTGATCTCCCTGTGCTCCTGAAATTTCCTCGCTTTCATTTTCAAAAAAGAAGGAAAAAAAACCCTTTAATATACACTGATTACAAAGAGCGTCAAGACAAACGTATATTAACACAAAACATAGAGATGAAGTACCAATCGGCGCATCAATCTTTCGAAACACCAAAAAGCATCAGCTTCGTCTTCAAGAAGCATAATCATAGGAGAACAAAGATCACTCATTCCTGCTCAGAAGAAAGAGTAGATAGATCAACACCAAAAGAATAACAGACTTTTCATGGCTTCAACAACGGATTATACAGTGTTCATTCTCTGAATATAAAGGCTTTACCTTGGCAATATCCGACGTCATTGTCTATCCAGGCGTAAAGAGCTAGAATATCCCAGAGCTTAGACAAATTATTCTTATTCTCATAGAATACCAAAGTCCTATCTGTGCGATTCACATCGAGACCTGAAAATAAGAGTTTACGCAAGTTAATTGAATGATATATTGAACTATCTCTCCAAGAACTACTCTCTGTTCTAAATCGAAGCTACATGATCACAGACCTATCTGGTGAAGTGTTAACATCCATTGAATAACTTTCTTGTCCAAAGGTCCGCGGCTTTTAAGCTCTTGGAAGAAATCCGAACCATTTGCATTTGTACCTGAGATAATAGTTAACACGCTTAACTTACCAAGTTCTAGTAAAACCTGATGTTCTACTAATTTCTAAAGCACAAACATACAAACTTTTACCTAAATTTGTTTCTTTTAGTACAAGAGGATCGTAAATAGGTTGACCCTTTTCCGTAATTACAGGTGCGGTAATGAATCCACCACTTCCAATGACGGGAAACATTTGCTTACATTCCGCCTTCCAAGAAGCATATTGCACTCTGAAAGGAAATACCGAGATACTATCAAGATAAAAAGTTACAGCAGCAAAACTAGTTTATAAAGGTGAAAAATTCACCTTCTATGGTGTCGGATTTGCTCTCTTTCTTCAAATGTGCTCTTTGGATCATAACAACCAAGTAAGAATTCCCAGACTTCTCCTCTAATTGTTGGATGGATTCCCTACACCAGTCAAAGAAAGCAAGCAAAGCGAATGGAACAATAAGAAAACACAGTCTCATTTAAATCAAAGAAAAAAAAAAAGTGTTCCTTGTTTCTCATCTTAAGTCTATTACTGTACTGCAAGTCCGTGGAAAAGCTAAAATCATTTTCTTGTTCTGAGCTTATTTCTTACATATCCAGTGTATCAATTAATGCATTAACCCGATTTCTAGATCAAAATCAAAGTAATAATTCTTCCTGGCTTACCCCTCGTTGGATTCGACTTAGAGTCTTGCCAATGTCGAGGAATCCTTCGGTTGTAAAAGCAGCCTGCCATTTTCTTACACTTAGAGTCTTACCAGGCTGCACAAACATTATTAAGAAAAAGGTTATGTCAGCAATTTAGCAAAAGCCTCTTGACAAAACTGAGACAATTAACAATTCTCCCCTTTTTCAAAACATAATCATGTGATGCTCTACGTAAGCAAAAGCATGATCATTGACAGATCTGTGCTACCTAAAGAGTAGTAAGATCAGCAAACAGAAACATGAAAGTCATAGCATTATTGTTTTACCAAACCATAACTATTGATTAATGCTTTCTTCTCTCGTTTGATCACATTTAACACACATAATCCACACAATCTCCAAAAATCAAGAAAAAATCTACCTGTCTCTAAACACAATCAAGATCAACGATCGCCATCATATATCAGCATCAGAAGATATAAACATATATCATAAGTCATCTTAGAAGCTAACCGAAACAAAAATCACACCAATTACAAGAAAAAACACAATAATTTAAGCTTTGCCCATTCAACGATATATCAACACAACAAAATCTGGAAATTGCAAACGCCAAATCTCTAACAGATAACAGAAACGAATTCAAGAAAAGGACATTACTTTGATCTTGAATCTAGTGTTGGGGACATCGGTGCACTCAGGGCGAATCCGGTAATAAGAATCTGCTGGCTCTGCGACGGCTCCCCACATTTCAATACCCAAAACGAATAAAAAATGAAAACTTTCCCGGGAAAACAAGATTGGAGAAGAAGAAAAAACTGGTACCCTCTCAAAAGATGGATTCTCTGTTTGTGGGAATTAGGGAACAAAGAGAGATCTTAAGAGGGGGTCCAGTTTTGGGAGGAAAAGATCAAAGACAAACAGAAGAAGTTTTCTTTTGGGGGTTCCTAAATTACTACTTACCTAATCATATGGTTTCCTAATCAACTAGCACCCTTTACATTTTAATATATTAATCGGATGGTCTCTGGTAAAAGCTTTGATTTTTCATGGTGAGAATGAGCTGTGGAGTCTTTGCTTCTCTCTCTCTCTCTCCTGTTTTTAGTAAACCAGAGTTTACGTTAGTTGACTTTGGATAAAATCGTCAAAAGCATTATCCAACACCAACCTTTAGACGACTTTGTGTATACCACGGTTGGTTTTACACATTTATTTCGGTTCGGGAATTATATTTTGGTTCCAGAATTTTTTGTAATCTAATCTTAGAAGTGATACCGAACCGATGAGTTCTAGTTTTTGGAGATTCATTAAACCGTCGGTTCGGTATCACTTCTAAGTTGAGATTACAAAAAATTCTTGAACCAAAATATAATTCCCGAACCGAAATAAATGTGTAAAAACAACCGTGGTATACACAAAGTCGTCTAAAGGTTGGTAATCTCTGAAAATTTTTGCATTCTCTTTCTATTATTATAGACGATTTTATGAAAAATGAGTTAATGAGAACCATTACAAAACAATTCTCCTGTTTGAGAATTATTATATAGACAATTTCATAATAAATGATTTTAGTTAATTGACAACAATTCATCTCTGAAAATTTTTAAAATAATAAAAAAACATCAATTAATCTACTGTTTAAGAAAATTAAAGATAAGCGATAGACTATGAGCGCATTAAATTTTGGTTTTTTGTGTTGATTTATCACTTATATTTGGAAGATTAAGCAAGTTGGTGAATCTCAACAAAGTGTGTTGTGCTCATCTTTGTATAAAAATGATAACTATGCAAGGTCATGTTGAGGCATATGGGGTTTTGATTAGTACCACTAAACCACATTCTTAAAAAAATAGTGATCCGTTTGTTTTCATAGCAAGTGAGACCAATTCACAAAAAATTTGAGATTACTATAAGATAATGGAGTAGTTATAATCCAATATTGGAAAAATCCGATTAAAATCTGAGGGTCCGTACAACTCAAATGCAATTTGAAACTTGTTACACATGCAAATATTAACAATTACGTAAATTACAACACGTATTACACATGATTAGAGAAAAAGAATAGAAAATAACAATACTCTTATGAGATAAAAATATCATTCGGTAAAAAGAAGAAATATTTTTTGTATGATTAACCAAGAAAGTTGGTGACCATAGATAAAGGAACCAAACAAAGACCTTTTTTCTTTAAGTCTATTGATAATTCACCTTGGTTTTGCACTGCGCCCTCTCCTTTTTCCTATATATACAAAATTATCGTAAGAAACTAACGTTAGTTATTGAATTTATTTGATTGACGACTCTTAACTTTGACTAAACAAAGTTAATTTATAACTATCAATTATGTTTCTTACATTAGATGTCTCATCACCAACAACACCACCCCCATGTATTGTGTTGTTGTCCAAAAGGGTGATCATGCTATAGACCTATATATAGAGCGGAAAAACACACAAACATACACATATTGTTAATAGTTTAATCATTACCGGCCCAATTGACTAAGGCACATTTGGCTTGTTATTGTATACATTGATGTCAAATAGGATTGTTGCATCAAGTTGTTAATATAATTATAGCGCTTGAATTACTAATCAAAACCACAAATTTTTAATCATTTTTTTTGTGTGTTTTTGGTGATTGGAGGTGTCCGGACCGAAGTCCAACTATTTTTCAGGGGAACTATGTCAATGACTAGTCTGGTCCAGAGTTTTCTAATAGACCTAAAACAAGGGTCATCTAGCCAAACAATGACAACTTAGTTTCCGGTGGGAATTGAATTCAGAACTAACAGGTTGATATCCTTGACCCAAGCTAATTCCCACGGCTACCATTATCCGGACCGAATTCCAAGTAATGTTCAGGGTCAGTGTCAAGGACTACCCCGGTCCAGAGTTTTCTAATGGACCTAAAACAAAGGTCATCTAGCCAAACAGTAACAGCTTAATTTTTGATGGGATTCAAACTCAGATTTGACTGGTTGATATCCTTTACCCCAAGCTAATTCCTACGACTACTATTGCTCACTCATTTTTACATGTGTTTCTTGGCAAAAAGAAATCTAGAAATTATTGCTTCTCATTGGACTCTACCTTATCAATCACTAATAACATATTTTGTTGGTCGAGAGAGAGACTCACGTTAGGACTACGAGAAGGAGAAGAGGCAGTGTCCTCAAGATCATGATGACGACCAAAAGGAATCTCTCTATTTCTCGTCCTCTTGATGTCGAATTTGTTCGACTTAGAACCGTGGACGGTCTTCTTAGTGGACACGAAAGACATTGCATCAGAGACCGATGAAGAGCTACAATCTCCGACATCGACCATGCTCGGTGGATAAGCCTCAAAGAAATCCTCAAAGTACATCGTCCAGCCACTTTCCTCGGGGGTTTGGTCGCCTGAAAACGCAGCCGTTTCATGTTTGCTCATAGTGAGAGCATTCCTCTCCATGGATAATTTTTGTAAGAGGAAAAAGAAAAGAGTTTTCTTTTTTTTTTTTGCTAGTTTGTAATTTGGTAGCAGCAGATGAAACATGGGTGATGGTCAATTATATACATAGCAGAGGTTTCATGAAAATATTTTATAAATTAGCATTAGGGTAGTTAATAATGCATTTAACTATATATAAATATTTATAAGGGGTTATTTTAATTTGTGCTGTCAATGATGGGGAATGTTGGCTTGGAATCTCGGTTTGTGGGGTCGCTCTATCTGTTTTCTTCTCTATTTGGTTGGAATAAAAGTTGGTTTGAAATGTTCAAACCAATTTAATACACTAACTTATGTAAATGTATACATGGATACCAATTTTTAAATAATTGGTTAAGTATTAAATTGGAGAAAGAAAAAAAAAATATGAATATCACAAATCAATAATATTTAATCAATCATGTAAATGTTGTAACATCAACAAGTTAAACTAGAATATGGCAACATCACCAACATTATCTCATGAATATGTAACTTTTCTAACCTATTAGGATTTGTAATGTAGTGGTTTGTGCTAGTATCGTCGCTATTTCACCGTCAGAATTCGTATCCAGCTTAATACATAATGGTATTAAATTATTGACAAAAATATTTTTTAACTATCTGAACGATATAAACCGTATGTAATGAATCTATGATTGTCGACATAAAAAAAAAATTAAAAAAATAGAACATTGTTTTGTAGTACTTCTTAAGTATTTTGTGAATGAGCAAGTAACTAAACTTTAGGAATCATTTCATACCTATTTATGATGGAATCGTTCTATATTAGTAATGTATTTCAAGATATTATTATTTTAGTAGTGTAAAAATTTGGTAATTTTTTATAACTTTTTTTCAACCAATGTGTAATTATAGACGTATATTTTTATTTCTTATATATATTATATATGTAGATGTGTCCAGCTCTAGGTTCTAAGGTTTTGGACGTGTATTTCGTCGAACTACTCCATGATTACTTTATCATCTTAATCGAATAATTGTTTGGTGCATTATCCCCTAGGTTTAATATATATATATTAACACACAAAAAAGAAGAAAATGTATTAGTGTTTTTAATATCTAAAACAAAAGCGAAGCCGGTATACATAAATAATGTTTTGCATTTATGTATGACGACTGGAGAAAGATGTGTCACATTCTGCTCCACGTCCAAATTTTTTTTCTAATTTTTTCCACCGCTTTTTCAATATTAATCTCTGCATCATTTTAGAAAAAAGTTAAGGATATTCCATACATATTATAAAAACTACATGTCTATATAATATACTATTTATGTATTTTATACATTGAATAATTATCTTATTATTTAAATGAATAACTAACAGTACTAAAAAAAAAGTGATTAGTGTCATTTTTAAAAATCATTCTTTGAAATAATTTCAAGGAAAAAAAATTATATTGTAATACGCATTAGTTATAAGAAATGATGTTAAATATAATTGTACTATACATCAATATTTAAGAAAATAACTCTTAATCTAATTTATAGTGTCATTTAAGAAAATGACGCTAATAATTTTTAGTGCCAAAGAACTTAGTGTCAATTTTTTAATAATATTATAATTCTAGCATCAAAAACTGATGATAACTTTAAAAATATATAACGCTCAAACTATTCATTTTTGTAGTATAACCATAGAAAAACTTATAAAAATTAAATAATCACAGAATATAATTTGTTTTTTAAAAAATCTCTCTTACAAATGAAAAAAATAAAGAGAAACTCTCTCAACTATGTCCCATTTTTGTGTCATTTTTCAAAAATAGTACTTCTTAAAATTTATAGTACGTTTAAGATTTTATGACTTAGAGTTTAAGATTAAAATTTTATAGAATTAAGGTTTATTGTTTAATAACAACTAGGTGATAGTTCGCGACATTCAATGTGATTAATATGTTTCTATACGATTGAATTTTTTAAATTAATATATGATTTGTGTCTTTTAAATTTTTATTTATCCGTGAATAAATTTGATATTTTCATACCATATTAATTGCAATATTATAAGTAATGTGAACTCGAAATTTATTAAAAATCATGAAATTATAATAGACGAATCGAAACAATCGTATAAAATATTAGGAAAACAATAAAAAATTAATCGAATGAGAACTTTACGTAATACAAATTAAGTATTACAGTAGTTTTTATATTTGGGATAATAAGTACGAAAAAGATAATATTCTACAGCAATTAGTCTCAAAAAGTAATATATATATATATATATATATATATATATATAAAGTCCTATTTGATATAAGAATATCAAATGAAGTATAAAGACCATATAAGTAAGTGATATTTAATAGAAGGTATATTATATTTCTAGTTTTCAATTAGAGATCTAAGAGATGTATGGATCTCGATGGTTTTAAATATATAATTGTCAAGTGTAAAATGGTATTAGGTCACATATCCACCGTATTCTAATAAGTTAATGAATAGAGTGGACTGAAACATCACTAGATTCTTAATTAAATTGTTCTGTTATTTATCCACTTGGTTGGTCCATAAAGGAACCCACAATTGAATAATCAGTTTACTAATTTCTAGATTATGAATAAATCAACGAGCAAATGCGCCGGTTTCACATTATCTAACTAGGAAAATATTTTGTTTCGTTCAACTAGTATTAATAGATTGAAGAGCATGGTTCATGATTTAAGTCTTTAAAAGCACAGATCATCGAATGCTGCCATACTAATGCGGTTAAACTTTGACGATTCAAACATCTATAGTTTAAATTTCAAACAAAAGAGTAAATTTGATTACGAGGAAAAATTGTGAAAACACCATTTAATTTTAAAAAATATCATTATACGTTTTCGAATTCAGACGTGATACAGTGACATTATTAACAGACTACTAAGCTACACATAGAAAATTGTCTCTAACATCTGTCATGTGCGGTGCATACAATTTGTAATCCGCACTTACATAAGAAAAACTATACCATAAAATCATTGTTTGTATGGATTATTCATCGTAATACATATAATACATGTAATCGTTAATGAATTATATCATTTATAGTAAGATTAAATCACATCTAATGATGTTTAGAATGATTTTGGATAATTTAACAAATTCAGTGTTATTGAAACATGTTATTGGACTAGTGATTTGAATAAATACCATAAAAAATCCGTGTTATTTAAAAATATTATAAACATTTGGTTTTAAGTGATTTTCGTATGTTTTGAGTAATTTTCTTAATGAAAAATACATATATTGAAATTACATAATTTTAAGTGGAATTTGAGATAATTTCATTAAAACTATTTTAAATCATCATAACACTAAAAAAATGTCAAATCTCAGATCATTTAAAGCTTTTCGTTAAACAGACCCCTAAATTACACGAGAGATTTAGCAGTTTTGCTGAAAATAATCTGAACAACAAAAACAAGCCTTAGAATTTGTCAACTTCCAATTAATAATCTAAATAAGTAAAATATTATTTGACTCTGTAAAACTCCTTCACATACGTCAATGGAAGATCTTGCAAAGATTTTATTTCATATTAAAATGAATTTATTCCATTATTGAGATGCCGAACTTAATTAAATATATTAACATGTTCCATTCTTTTCTTGGATTTTTAATCATTATATCGTCAGATTAAATACTAGTGTTAGATATTAAAACTATATTACTTAGTTTTACATGATTATTACTGACGTGTGACCGGCCAATGACAAATTAATATTTATCTTTTAAATACTAGTGTTACCAATCCACACTTTGTTTGAAAGTTCCGATTGAGAACTTCGTTTGTAATCTCGTTTGAAACGTCGTTCTCAGACAAAGTTTGTTCTTCTCGTTTAGAAAACAAACTTTGTTTGTAATCTCGTTTGACAAAAAAAGAAAAGAAACATTTATATAAAGCTTTAATTATACACAAATACATATTTGTGCATTTTAAATGATTTCAGCTAATTTTTTTTTTTTAATAATATCATTTGTATCCGCTTATATAGATGGAATTTAACTTAATAGTGTTTCTATTATTACAAGGAGCGAAAGGAAATAACACCGAAATGAGCCAATCTTAGCGAATCTAGGACAATAAGACGACACCAATGAAATCCAAAGAAATATCCAGAAAACAGGAATTTAACTGAAAGATAGAAAGGACAACTAAATAACAGAATCGCCTTAAACTCTACGTTGAATGGAAGTGAAACCAACCAAAGGGACGAGAGCTTAAAATCATAAAAACTATAAAAGATCAGGACATAGATGGAGAGGATGACTCGTAAGGGCGAGCTCATGAACCTAAATTACTGGCAAACTAGTGAGCTTCCACCCACCGTTTGTTTCTTGAAAATGGATCTAAAGAAAAAAAAAACGACGAGAAACTTATGGATTTAGTAGGCGAGACTGCTATAACGAGTGATGGCGTCATCACCACTCATTTACAAAACCCCTCATACCGTATGATATCTATCATAATCGGTCTAAACAATTTATAACGACTACAACTATAATTACATAAAAAAAATGAAAAAGAAAAAACAGAATTGAGATCGGCATTAATGTTTTAATTTGTAAGATGTCTGACACATATCAGATTTGTGAAAATTACAACAACGACTAGAAATGAATCGAGAGAGAAAATGGCGAACGTGAATTGTTTTGTTCTTTCTAAAACTAATTCATGTAAACATAATTTTCTAAAACTATATGAATCGAGAGAGAAAATGGCGAACTCTTCCCGTTTAGTTTTCTATATCGTTTACATGAAAAAATAATTTTGTTGTACTAAATAAAAAAATGACGTGAAATTTTTTATTTGAAAACAAAATTATGATAATATAGCAGTATTTTATTTTACCGTACGTAAGTAGTACCTATAAAATTATAATTTAATGAAGTTTACGTGGCGCCAGAAAATTAGTGGGTTCCAATTAAATCTACAAAATTATATATTGGCGATCAAAGGAATATTACTTTGTACTTACAAAAAAAAAAAAAAAAAAAATAGTCAATGCATGCTTTGTGTCTATCTTCGAATAAAATAAATATTGTTGCGCTATTGCTTAGATAAACATTGCTGATGGCTCTCAGTCGTGAAGAAAAAGAGCATATACTTTCAGGTGGCCTAATTGATGTTTGTGAAAGGAAAAACATTGTTTTGGAATTTTGCTGAAAAACTAATTCACAAAAGGACAACAAAATACTTCGTCCTTTTTCCATCTATGTCACTGTAATACTATTCGATGCCTCCCTTTTTCATCTAAATCATTGTAAAACTATTGGATGAGAAATTGTAAAAGATGTCAATTATGAAATATGTCTTTTATCAACGTGTTAGTTGTATAGTGGTAGTATATGAGGTAGTTTTCTTTGTCCCCGATTCAATCTATGTTTGAGGAGGATAATTCTTTAAATTAGTTTTCTTTGTTTTTTCATCTCCTTTGTTTTCTCTTCGATCTTCAATTTTGTGATTTGTATCTTCATCTCATCCATCACAACCTTAAATTGAATCGAATAACTAATCATCTTCCCACGAATACGACGTCGAATCCGTCTCCTTCTCTTCCTCTACTGATTCCGAAATAGAACGGTGGTCTTTGAGGAAATTTTTGACAATGCACTCGACGGAAAGATAACTGAAGNAATCCGTCTCCTTCTCTTCCTCCACTGATTCCGAAACAGAACGGTGGTCTTTGAGGAAATTTTTGACAATGCACTCGACGGAAAGATAACTGAAGGAGTATATAGAGATGCCGCCATCGCCAGATTCAGAGAAAGAAGGAGGACGGAAATTCCTTCATTGTCTTTTTCCTAGAAATTTGTTTCTAATTTTTTTCTTCACAAATTTGCAAATCTACCCTCAACTTACAAAATATTTTTAAAATTTTTTGTTTTATTTTAAGAATCATCTGTGGTATCACGAGTGGAGTTAAAAATATTAGAAAAAAACTAATAAGATTCTTGAATTAAATTATTATTAAAATTAATTGTTAGATATATATGTTTAAGATCCTATGGAAGAGTTCATAAGTGAAGATGGTATGGTGACCCAAATTTTCAACTATAATTGAGTTTGAGTCTATGAATTAGGTTGACCCATTATAAATGATTCGTTTTAACATCCCCTACTCATAGAATTGGTTTAATCGGAGGGGAAGGACGCTTAACTTTGGCAAAGAAGTAAAGAACCCAACCAAGATGGAAACTCGTCCTTGTTCCTACATTCAGAAATCCCATAGAACTGCAATTGATCAATGA
>OVAF01000831.1:0-30185 GCA_900406245.1 Odontarrhena argentea
GGGTCGGGTTCGGTTTGATATTTTTCGGGTTCGGGTCGGGTTCGGGTTTTGGTTGAAGACCAAAATTTCCAGAAGTTCTTTGGGTTTGGTATTACTCGGTAAAAAAAAAAACCCGGAAATTTAGAAACAAAACCCGAAAAAACCTGGAAAATCGAAGAAAATCGAAAAAAACCAAAGAAAAACCAAAAATCATAAATAAATCAAATACACAAAAAAACGTAATAGATGTTTTTGTTAACATTTCAAATTCAATGCAATAACCATACATACACTTGTAACATTAATTCATTTACATATATAATAAAAAATGGTACCAATACCGGATATATGCATAATAATCGAATTGAACAAAAAAGAAAAAAAAAACTATAAAAGTTGTTTAAAACAATATGAAAATATCCAATGTTAAATCGAAATTTTTAAAGGTTATCCCGGGTACTTCGGATATCCATTCGGTTTTCGGTTCGGTACGGATTCGGGTTCGGTTTTTTGAATTAAGAAGTTTAGAACCCATTCGGATAATTTTAATACTCGGGTTCGGATTCGGTTCGGGTAAATTCGGGTCGGGCTCGGATTTTTTTTCGGATTCGGTTTTTTTGCTCATGCCTATTTATAAGAATTGTCGTAACTTATATATTTCTCCATTAAGAAAACAGGCCGGGTGTAACATCTAATCCCTACGGGCATTGACACTACTAACCAATGGGTCTTCACATCATTTTAGCTAGGCCTGGTTTAGTTGAAGAATGTCACAATTGTTCCTCTATTTTTTTGTTTTTATATTACAATTTTTTGTAGCTTAGATGATCTTTTCAAATATTCTTCCCTTTGGAATAAGCATTTCTAATTTCTCAATAACATGAACCTTGGCTATTTTGTGACACCGTCGAAAATAAGATCTTTTAAACATAAAAAAAATATAAAAAAAAATTGCTTATAACCAAGAAAAATCTTTGGTCCAATAAACCTCATCATTACTAAAATAAAAACCATCTTCTCTAACGGACCAAGAACACTTCTTGGTGGTTCCACATCTATTGCAGTCCCTAGAAACCTTAAACGCCTCGAAACTCTTCCTCTTGGTTTCCCACTTCATCGTACAAATGTAGGTTGTTGTCCACGACCACAGATCGATTCTGGCCGTCCATCCGAAGTCATCTCCCTCTTGAAGCGCACGACCACCGAGATCTCCTTGCGGCGAGGTGCACCAGATCACTAGAGGGAGAGACGAGTTGTCCCTAAAGTTGTTGATTACACGTATGTCGTATTCTTCACCTAATGATAGAGCTTGTGGCTGAATCATTGACGTGAAGATTATTGTTAAGGAGATACAGATCACTAGAAGAAGAATTATTTTTGTAGTTTTCATTTTTTTTTCTCTTTCTTCAAAATATTATGCAATGGTGCAGTTTTTTTAAAGGGGATCTTGTTCCATATTCGGGGATAGTGTATATATATATATATATATATATTACGAAAAAATGAATGTGCGTTACTCGTTTTTCTGAAATCTCTATACAGAGTTTCTCAAAGTATTTTATATTTACAGAATTGATTAGACAATAATAACTTATAGCTAGTCAAAATGTATAACTTATAGCAAAAATGAAAATGGAAATAGATTTTTTTAAAAATAAAAAAAATGGAAGCATATAATTATATTTTTAGAATAATATCTTTAAAATGATAACATCATATATCAAAAATATAAAATACATGTATACAAAAATACATGTATTCAAAGAAGGAACTATAAAGGAAACAAATCTCCAAAATCAAATTGAGATATTTCTCATATCTGGTTATGTGTACATAGAACATATTTTAATGTACTTTTTACAAAAACAAGAAATGAATTTACACAAATCCTAGTATTAATCTATGAAAATTTATGATAATATAACATAAGAGATCATGATTAACTGAGGGCAACCAAAAAAAAAAAAAAAAAATCATAATGGATTAAGGCATACACACAGAGATGACGGATCGTTGCTTTGGGCCTTGTAAGCCCAAACATATTTTACATCATCAACATCTAATTAGAAAAGCCCACCCAAATGTAACCGTACAGAGGCAGTTCATAAATTCCTCACTCATCATTTGTAGGGTTCATTCTCTTTCGCCGGCGGTTATGGCGTTGAACAATCGGAGACATCTCGCTTTGGGTTTGGCCGATCCTCCTATCGCCGTCCCAGAAACCGCTTACGCCGAAGCCCGTGATATCAATCGACGAAGCTTGGTTGGTCGACTTCTTTCCCCTGGACGACAAGATCTCGACTCTTTGATCGAGAAACTCCCTAGTCAATGGCATGCCGACGGATCCCGTTCACGCGGCCGGATTATCGGCGGCGGAAAGGTTCAGTTCGTGTTCGAAGACGGTGATCGTGATCTGGAAATGGTTCTTTGGTCTGGTCCTTATACGTTTAATGGATGGCTCGTTGTGTTGCAGAAGTGGGAGGACGAACCAGGTATTGATTTTCTGAAATCGGTGCCTGTGTGGGTGAGGATTCGTGGGATTCCGATTAGGTATCTCTGTGAAGGGACGGTTCGTGAGATTGTTAGGTTTATGGGTGAGGTGATGGAGGTTGAATTAGATGATACAACTTTTGATGTGAGTTCTGTTCGTGTTCGTGTGAATTATTGTGTGGATACGAAACTCTGTTTTAAGAAAGTGGTTAGGTTCGAATCCGGAGAGACTAAGATTGTGAGCTTTGGGTATGAGGACATTGCGCATAACATGGTGCTGCTTAAGTACTGTCACAACTGTGGGGCTTTGAATCATCTCACCAGTTCTTGTTCACATGCTTGGGTTGATGTTCCTGACCCTAATGATCGTTCTCTTTCACCACCGCCTCCTGATGCTAGTTTCGATGGCTCTGCTGAGAACGATGGTGAAGGTGAAACTTCTTCGGATGACTTGGAGCAGATCGAACCAGCGGATGATGGGGTTCAGGGTTTACCAGATGGGAGTGGCGGGGAGCAGCCACATCAAGGTCTTGATGGGGTTCAGGTGCTATCTGAAAGAGTTGAAACTTCATCTGAGGGGTCCAAAAGGAAGTTTGAAGAAGTCAAAGAGGCTGATGATATTCTGGAAAAGAGGATCCGAGGAAGCTCTGATGCAACAAAGGGTTTGGGGATTAACCTCAAACCACTTGGAGAAGAATGATCATATGTAAGTTAGAACCGTCAGGGGCTCAGGGTCATAAACATTTCGTGACAGTTTTAAATGTCTCTTTTTGTTATCTCTAAGGACCAGTATGTACGTAAGGGTATGATGTAGATTGGGATGGATGTAATGGAGTCTTTTTGTTGGCAAATATGTTCCCATTCGTCTGGGTCACTGCAAAGATTAGATTGTAATGTAGCAGTTTGATGTCTGTGTGTCGAGTCTGTATGTCCTTATGAAAGTCTTGCTGTTTATCTAATACTCTTTATTATGCAGACGTTTTGCTTGATGTAATGAATGATATATTATAAGCAGTAGAAGTAACCAAAGTAGTTTGTCTTGTACATATTTCTTTTAAAGTTACTACTATTACAGATTATCAGTTATAATCGAATCAATAACTTTGAATATTGAGAAGTTTGCTAAGGGGAAGACTTTAAATAATGAGAAGCTTGTTAAGTGGAAGATTATGACATCTTGCTGTGTAAGGTTGACCAAAAAAAAAAGCTTTGTTTCACTTAATAGCCCTTTGGGTTTCTGTGCAGGACAAAGGATGAAAATCTGTTATAAAAAATCATCTTAGGTCGGTATTAGTTTCGCTTGTCAGACTCAAAGGTTGAAATGTAATATGGCTTAGAGTTTAACATAGACTCCCAAAGGCATATGCAAAACTATACAACTAAGACTCAGTATTCCTTGTAGCTCTCTATTGAGTGGTCACACTCTTCGCCAGATTCCTTGGCTGATCAACATTGTGGCCTCTTAGAACAGTCAGATGATAAGCCAATAACTGTCCCAATCAAAAACACCATATATTAACTCATATTACAAAAAAATAACACAGATTAGAATAATGTCGAGATCAGATTTACCTGTAATGGCACTATATTGACAACAGGCTGCAAGCAATCTTCCACTTGAGGAACTTCAACTGCTCGACAAGATCCGCTTGAGCTCACAGAAGCAGCATCGCCCTTTGAGCACATTACTATCAGTCTCCCTTTCCGTGCGTGAAGTTGTTGTATCACAGATTGTTGTTTGCTGAAACAAGCATCACGAGTGGCGATCACAGCGATTGGGAGATTCTCATCAACCAAAGCTAAAGGCCCATGTTTCATTTCTCCTGCAAGTATTCCTTCGCTGTGCATAAGTGACACTTCTTTTACTTTCAACGCTCCTTCTAAAGCTGTTGCGTAGTTGTATCCTCTGCCAAACACAAGTAGAGACTGCTCGTCTATCAACAGTTGTGCGAGATCCTTCATTTCCTCATCTAGCTTTAG
The DNA here is from genome assembly GCA_900406245.1 of Odontarrhena argentea. Lineage (NCBI taxonomy): Eukaryota > Viridiplantae > Streptophyta > Magnoliopsida > Brassicales > Brassicaceae > Odontarrhena > Odontarrhena argentea. The sequence continues at coordinate 4,450 of OVAF01000831.1, forward strand.
TACTTCCCTAATTTTATCTGCAGTCAAATATGACATGATATGTTCAAAGCTCCAGTTGCTTAAAACTGTTTTAAGACGAAGCACCTATCTCTAATTTACTCAACTTACCGGGCAAATCAAGTAGCCCATCAATTATAGCTTCCCGTCTGGTTTGGCTTGAGATTGTGTCACTTCCAATTGCTAGAGCTAGCATTACCATCACCACAATCTGACTTGTGTATGCCTGATAATAATGTTTCGGGGATAGGACAGGTTTTTAACCTCCAAATCCGGAAGGATTATATTCTACACTTTCATGAATTTACTGGAAAGCTATTTGTTACCTTTGTACTTGCCACACCAATCTCAGCTCCTGCATTAATATGGACACCACAGTCTGTTTTTCTCGCTATTGAGCTCCCAACGGTGTTGGTTATGCCGACACATAAGGCACCGTTTTCCCGAGCGTAATCTAAAGCAAGTAATGTATCTGCAGTTTCACCAGACTGACTCACAAAAACCGCGGTATCCTCTCTGTATATCGGACCTTGACGGTCCCAGAGATCACTAGCAATCTCCATGCTGACAGGTATACCTACAGAAAGACTTGAGTTAGCATAGTCAAAACAAAATCAAGACAACACATGATTATAGTAACAATTACCCGAGAGTTCTTCCAGGATAGGTCTTGATGCGAGAGCGGCATTATAACTTGTCCCACACCCAATGAAAACTATACGTCGGCTGCGTCTTATGGTCTTAAGGTGATCTTTCAACCCACCAAGGAGGACTGTTTTCGCTTTGCGTGAACCACCGCGTATAAGTCTGCCTCTCATTGTAGTAGTTAAAGATTCCGGCTGTTCGTGGATTTCTTTTTGCATGTAATGATCATACTTTCCCTTGTTTATCTGCTCCACCTCCATCTCCAGAACAGATAATGCACGTACTACTGAAGCAGGTCTAGATAAACCATTACGCCTTCCCCTCTCGTTTTCAAACTTAAGTATTGACACGCCTCCATCCTGATAATAAACTTGGAAGTGGTGAGCACATATCAAACTCATCTGCTTAGGTTCCACAAGAAGTGAACCACTTCATATCTCCTGAAATTCAATTCTTCCTCCAAATTTGATTATACTAATAACATACGGTTTAATTGTCACGACATCTATGACATGTTTCAATTGCTACTTCGGAAAGTTGCACATATGATGAGTCAATCAGATGATTACTTATAGGGATACATGGTTATATGTCATGACATCTGTTACATGTTTCAATAGCTACTTCGGAAAGTTGCACATATGATGAGTCAACCAGATTCATTACTTATAGGCTAAAATTCAACATTCATAGTCAAATTTGGCAGGGAACGAATATATTCTGATGAGAAAGAAAAAAAAACTGAAGATTGTTATACCTTGAGATGGACAACTTCGCCATCTTCAATCACCAAAACTTTCTTTGTATGTTCAACAAGGGCATGCGGATCACTTGATAGAAAAAATTCTTTGGGGTGCTCATTCGTAGAAAAAAAGTGGGCATCCTGGAAAACATGACTACTACTCTTGTCTTCATCTAGCTCCTACGAAAGCATGCAAAAGTGAGGTGTACTGCAGTTTCTTACAAACTGGAAACATTTGGATTCTGTGATGAATAAAGGAGGCGAAAAAATATAGCTAGCGTCATTCAAAATCGTGATCCAGTTAGAATCTTACATACACAAAATCAGGAGTGATATGAAGCAACCCAGCCCCTATTCCTATTCATATAAGATATCTCTGTTTCCCTATAAGTTCTTCAAATTTTACAGAACTTGATACATGCTAGCTAAGAGAAAACGTTAAGCTACATGTTGAATGTTGATCGAGTAGTACGAAACAGTCTCGTGATTCTGGTGACAGATAGTTACTTACTTTAACGCCTAAAAGCAATGGGCTGCCACGCTTGCATGCAATTAACTCATTTGGATAATGCCAGCTTTTAAATATAAGAGCATAAGCTCCTTCGAGATGTCTCATCACTTCAAACACAACTTCACAGAAAGATACTTTTTGTTCACCTACAAAGAATAAGAAAGAAATGTACCGGTGAAAAGTGCACGCAAGCTAAATCCAAAAACAAGTAGTTTAAATAATCCCACTGGATATACAACTACCATATCCTGATAAGAGTGATAACCAAGCTTCCAGCAACTCAAAAAAGTTCACACACAATATGGATATAGCAGTAGAAAAGACAGATTGAGGAGTCCTAAAGAATGATCAGAACACTAGAGGTTTTCATATTTCCGAAATCACAGACATCAGAATCTAGAGCAGCATTACCTTCTTCATTAGCTTTATCAAAAACAAATTTAGCAAGCTTTGGAATGACTTCAGTGTCTGTATCGGAAGTAAAAGTAAAGCCATGCCTGACTAAGGTTTCTTTGAGTACCTAAAGCAAGAAGAATAACAAGATGAGAAGTAAATCAAGAGCAGATCACAAATGAACCTAAAAGAAAAGAAGAAGAGACCTCATAATTAGTGATAACACCATTGTGAACCACCAAGAAATCATCTCCAGGACCAGAAGACTGAGGATGACTGTTCCTAGGAGCTGGTTCTCCATGAGTAGCCCACCTCGTGTGTGCAATTCCAGCATGAAAATAGAAAACCTCCTCCAAGTTCAAATCCATACTCGTAACATCTGAAATCGAAAGCAAAAACGCAACAAAACAAATCAGAGATCAAAGCGATTAAGAAATGAACAAAAAAATCAGAGATCGAGAGGGGAAAGTGAACCTTGGTTAACGGAATTGACGAGTGATTCGATGTTCCCGGCCTGACGAAAGACGAGCGGAGGAGAAGAAGAGTTAGAGTTAGGGTGACGAGAGAGCGAATCGTCGATGGCGATTCCAGCAGAATCGTAACCTCGGTACTCGAGACGACGAAGGCCATTGAAGAGAACGTCGAGAATGTAGCGTCTGTCTTTGTTGGCGTGGAAATTGAGATACGCGAAGATTCCACACATAGCTTCCGCTTCGATTCCTGAGAAGAAGAATGAGAGGGAAGAAGAAAGAAGAAAATGTAATTTTGACTCAGATTTGGATTGACTTTGTAAATACGATGCACTTGTTTGGATATTTCTGTCTATTTGACTTGTGTCAGGAGCTATGACCTGGCTTTATCTGATTGGATACACTTTTGTTGAATGTGGGAAATACAGCCTGGGCGAGGCACGTGCCATTTAGGAGCCCATTAATTTCATAACTTGTTGGAAAAGACTGAATAGTTAATCGTTCTCGATCAACTTATAAATATTCCGCTTGATCCAAAACAAATATTTGTATAGGACATAAATAAAAATACAAATAATATTAAAAGTAATTATAGCAAATATTATGTTTTATCACTTCAATTTTATTAATAACATTCGTTGCATATCTAAACTGAAATTATCATATTTAACAATTATATTTTTGACTTTCGTTAAAAACGTATTCTTAAAAATACATATATATAACCCACCCGGAAGAAATAAATACTAATATGACATGGAAATTCGAATAATAAGATAGATGAGAATTGAACTATATAATGATAACAATTAATAACCAGAGGATTAAGAATTTAAATGTTTAACAGAGGATTAAGAATTTATTAAAATCTTATGGGGCATGTGCCTTACAAATCACTAAGAGCATTCTAATCCGTGAGATTTAATAGAGTTGCATTACCAATAATAAAAGAAAAAAAACAATGATATAATATTAGAGTAGTCTAAAATTATGAGACCAAGTTCAAAAGTCTCAATATATTTGATTTCATGAGACTCTTTCCATTTACTCTCCTTTTTTGTTAGAATATCTCTAACGTAGATCCGCCGGTGTGAATATCAATCACTGAATTATGCTCATTTCTCATTTTCACTTATTCTTCTTTTATTTTGGTCACAAAGTCCAAATGAATTGTAAATTATAGAATTGATATCCCCACCCAACATGGTTGAGATTTCAGAACGCCAAATTAAACAACAGAGACTATGATATTTATACTAGTTTCTTCTTTGGTGTTCCCCCATTTGATCCTAAGAGAATCTAGAAATGTTGTATGCTATTATTATATATTACTCATGTTATAGAGTAAATTATCATATTGCGTTGGAATTGGTATTTGGTGGATTGGTATGTCTCTACGTACAGTCTACACCATGTACGTTCGTCCTAGGTGGACCTCTCGATCTAAGTCATCTTTACTTAATATCAGAGATGGATAAACATATAGAGAAAACGATCTAATGAAAATGTGAACACCGTAGTTGTACTTTTTTAGTAAAAGCTTCAACCTTTCTGGTGTAACTCAAATCTTCAATGCATGAGATTATATTATCTTGAGATCTAGTGTCATTTCACGGTCCCGATTATCTTTCGATTTGAAAAAATATCGTTAAATTTATTCTTTTGTCAAGTATTGGATTGTAGTACTGTAATTGTTTATTTTTTGTGAAAGTCATGGGCGGATATACGTAGGCTTGATGTGAGGCACGTGCCCCACACTACTTTAATAAATTTTCTAATTATATGCTACTCCTTATGTTTCAAAAAGATCAATGTTTTAAACATTTCACGCATATTGAGAAAATAATTAATATATAATTTTCTAGCATTAAGTATTTTCTAATGAATCTAAACCAATAGTAATACTTAAAACTCAATTATTGTGTCTTGAATATAACAATTCTGCAATGAAACCAGAGAACATTTATCTTTTTGGAACATAATTTTTTCTTAGAAAATTCATCTTCATGAAACGGAGGGAGTACAACATTAATATGAGTTAGCAGAGTTGGTTATTGATATGATATCTTCCTAATGTTAATGGTTTGGAATTTCAATTCCCACTTCTATTATTTTGATAACCTCTACCCTTCCTTTGCAATGTTTTACTATTTCAACCGCACCGCAAACCACAATCCGCTCATTCCGCACCGCAAACCGCACATTACCATTCGAGGCCTTTGTTTACAAACTTTTAGGATATGTTTTTGAGATCGACGAAATTTAGAATTTTCGTTGTCAAATATGTTATTCACAACTGATTTTTTTTAAATATGCAACAGTGTATTTTCTCAAAGTTTTTTTTTAAAATATTTATTTATAATATTATCAATATTATTTCTTTTGTGCCCCATATAATTTTTTTTTGTTTAGATCTGCCACTGAACCAAACTGAAACAAAAATATTTTCAAAATAATAGCCAAACATGTTATTTGATAAAACCAAACACCTAATTCTGGTTCGGTTCGGTTCGGCTCCGTTTGCTCCCGCTCAGTTCGGCACCGCTTGGTTTGGTTTTGTTTTTTTGCCTACCCGTACTTTTTTTATCAGCGTTTTGTTGTTTCTCTCTGCATTCTTCTTTGCAGAAGGGAGTGTCACTTCATGTTCACAATACAATAGAAAAGTTAATTTCCAATAAATCACGACAAAACAATTTAAGCATATGACTTGTTAGAAAATAGAAATACGTACTTATACATATAGATGTCATTAACCTTTGGATCTATCACTTTCTTACAATACCCACACTTATTTGTGAAATAGCTTATTTGTTGTGTAGCCATAATACTATTACTCCGGAATAAAAATTTCTAACTTTTGAGAGAATACAAGATTTAATCAAAGTGAGTGATCTTTTTATATATATATATATATATATATATATATAATATAAAGAACAAAGATTATGAGAGATGTCTTTTTCAAGCTTATCTTATAAAATATATGTTATCTTTTATAAATTTTTCCCACTTTATGTCTAAATTATATCAGACCAATATATATATATATATATATATATATATATATATATATATATATATATATTCTCTTATACACAAANAACATATGTATGAATAAAAAATACAGAAATATATCAAATTATTAACCCCAATTATTAATGCCATATCCTTAAAATTTACTTAAATTCAAATAAACTATTTCATCAATATCATGTTTTAAAGTATTCATTTGTAGTTAAAATATAATGATTAAATTTATAGCTCAAATTTTTATGTTTAAAGAGAATTTTGATTGTTAAAATTCTAATATGAGAAAAATATGAGAAATGTCACTTTTGACAACTCTTGTCTTCATTAATACCAATAAGGAAAAAGATCTCAACAGAAATCATTTTAGTTTTATAATATGTCTAATAATTAGGAGTGTCAAAATGGATAATCAAATCAATTTCAATTCATATCCATTAGGTTGAGTACTTAATAGATATGATAAGTCCAATCCATTTAGCAAATGGTTTGAGTTGATACATTATCCGTTTAATTTATTGGATCAAGTGGTTAAATGGATCAATTCATTAACCCACAAAATACATATATAGCATACACTTTATCCAAATTAAAATATATATATATATATATATATATATATATATATATATATATATATATTTCTTTTAGAACGTAGTCTATATATATNTATTTTGTTTTCTCGTCAAAATCGTGAAATTTTGTTTTCTTGTCAAAATCGTGATATTTTGTATTCCCGCCAAAACCGAAAAATCTTGTTGTTGTTGTCAAAAGTGAGAAATATGAGATACGTCACTTTTGACAAAATCTTGGTGTGTGTCATTTATGACTTTCATATACTCGTTATTTTTCTTGTTATCTTTGCATTTAATCCTAAATTTTCTCATGATTGATATATTAACATCTAGACTGAGCACATTACCTTTGAAGATTTTCAAGTATACATTGAGCAGAAATTTGTTTTTCTTAATATCTTCGAGAATATGCCTTTCATAAAAACCTTTGCACCAACAACAAGCAATAAAACATATATTTACAGAAAGCTTGATTAAGTAACTTATTTTTTCTTAGTTAAGTGACTTATATTTATCAACAAATTATGGAAAGATAACATTGAACATATTTTACAATAAAATGGATGATAAAAGTTTAATTTATAAAGTAAGCTGACTCTATTCTTCAAATTAAAAAGTTTTGATTTACAAAGGGAAAAAAAAAAAATCCTATTTAGTACATTTTCCCTGTTATAATTATAACGGCAAAGACAATTGCACTATGGATTATTGGATTTTATCAATGGAAATTCTTAGCTATGTCAAGATAGATGGAACTAATTTGTTTCAAGATAGATGGAACTAATTTGTTTTGCTTGTTTAAAACAATCAGCTGTACTGGCTAGTTTATACTCTGTGTATTGCAGTTATCTCAGTGCAATGTCAACCAAGACTAATTTATTTTGTTTCGATCATGTCTTATAGAACCTGCTGAGATCCCATAGCAGTTTGAGCAAAACCTATTCATTTTAATTAAAAGATTAATAAACACGTACGTGACAAAACTGTGTTGCCCTTCTTTTTATTTTGTCATCAATATACAGTAAGCGCTAAATTCGAATAGAGACGAAGAAACCACAACAATACTAGCCTAAATCACTAAACAATAAGTTTGGGTCAAACAAAACTATGTTGACAATGGAGAATATATGTGCAGGTTGCTATATTTTATGCAATCTAGCTAGCAAATTAGTTCTATCATCTTTCATATTTATGATTTTATAAGTTACAAATCAATTTTTTAATATCGGCTATGTTTCGTTAGTTCGACTAAAAATTATTTAAAGTAATACTTGAAAGTCACAAAATCAAATTAATTATTTTCAAGTGAAATTGTGTCACACTGATTGTGTATCCCAAAAATTGTATGAATCTTGGTCCCAAATTTCTTAGTTATATTTTCTTAAAAAATTGGTAATGTATAACTTAAAGAATCTCTATGAGTCTATGACACACAAATGAAACCACATAAAAGCCTAATACAGATTTTTTGTAAACTCATTTTCATGGGTAAAAAATAATTGTTTGTTAGAAAATCAAAAAATGCCACCTAATTAAATGCATTGTATTACGGTCACTTGAGTACACATTAAAAGGAGTAACCAAAAAGGTGTGAATTGGATCTGTCAATAATATGAAAATAACCTTAAAAGGTATTTTAATCTTCAAATTATTGATTAGCTATCTCATAAAAGAGTCTTTACCAACAACATACAGAGACTCACTCCCCTAATCATCATCCTTATCTTGGATACCCAGCAAATGTTTTTTAAAATAATGCAACAATTATGATTCATCTAAAATTAATTATATAATGTATATCTTAAACCAAAATAGGAAGAAAACATTTTGAATAAAAGAAAATTAATGTAATATATTAAAAACAAATTTATTAAGATAAATAGTATAAAATGTTAATTGTGGATTGAAGATATCAATATTTGATGTGGATGATTATTGTTATATGATAATCTTGGACAATGAATGATTACACTAGATGGTGTATGATAATGGTAGATGGTGGATGTAGTTTATATGTTGTTATATTATTCAAATAACGATGAATGGACAAAATCTTCTTAAAAAAAATTATTATATATAAAAATATGTTATTATTTGCATTGCATATTTTGTTATTAGTACTACAAATATAATCAACCCGCATGATTTCTTTAAGTAAAAATCAAATCATAATTTTAATGTGAACTAAACCGTTGTATAAATTAGTAATTCGGTATATATGACTTGATCTTTGCTGCATTGTTCAAAATTTATTGTATAATTAAACTACGATAATTTCTTATTGTTGAAGAATTGAGAACAATGCAGCAAAGGTCAAGTCATATGTATACCGGATTTTATTAGATTAAGCCATTAAATGGTTCTTGTTTTTAGAGTAGTTTTTTTTTTCGCTTAGAAAATGGATATTTGATTATCCATTCAATATTTTAGAAAAATTAGCTATCCAGAACTAGGAAACTAGTTTTTTTGTGAGTTTTTTACCCTTTAATAAAAATAGGGAAAATTCTAAAAAAAAAGGTTTTTATTATTATAAATTGGGTTGAATGTCAGTTTGAATCAAAATTTTCTGGTGAATTAGGAATGTCAGAAAACTAATAAAAACATCGAGATTAATTAGTTGAATGAAACTTTTCTAAAAACGAAAAGAAAAAGGTTATCAAATCATAATTGATAGGATTTGGTCTTTTGTTTGTTACCGGTACCAAATAAGATATGTAGTTTAAAATACAGAGAACACAAATTAATAATAAGGAACCAAAAATCCTTAAATGGCTACGGAAAAAATTAATCAATGATGTAGTCCATTTAGGAGTTATTAATAGTACTATTTGATAAAATATTGTTTGACAGCCAAGACCAAGAGTACTAACATATCACGCATTCCCAGATATTTGTATTCCTAGTGTATTATCACTACAAGAAAACAACGGCTTTTCCGACGATATTTCCGACGGAAAGTTGATCGTCGGAAAGTTTCCGACGAAACTCCGACAAAAATACGACAAAAATACCCAACCGTCAAAACTCCGTCGGAAATTTCCGATGATGAACTGTCGTCGGATAATCGTCGGAAATTTTCGACGGATATCCGACGACTTAGGTTCGCCGTCGGTTATTCATCGGAAATTTCTGACGATTATCCGACCAATATTTGTCGTCGGATATTTTTCGACGGATAACCGACGGACAACCTTATTAGTCGGTTATCCGTCGGAAATTTCCGACGAATAACCGACAACGTTATGGCATCGGTTATTTTCCGACGGAGAACCGACGCATAACCTTCGTCGTCGGTTATCCGTCGGAAATTTCCGACGGATAACCGACGGATGTCGGTGAATATGTTACCGTTCCATTTATAGCCGTTTATAACCGTTGTGTCTGGTGGTGGATTTCCGTCGGTTTTCCATCGGAAATTTCATTATAAATACCGTAGCAAACCCACTTCCCCTCACTTGTTTTTCTTACTTCTCACTTACTACGAAAAAATCAAAATGACTTCATCTTCTTCTTCCCACAATTATTCTCGAGCATGGATGGATCAGGTTATGTATGATCCAGCGACGGGTCAAATTACAGAGGAATACAAGTCAGGCATCAAACAGTTCATTGATTTTGTTTCAAATCAGCCTAGAGTCATCAAAAACGGTAAACTCTTATGTCCCTGTTCTATTTGTTCGAACAATAAAAGAGGGCCGATTAGAGGAGTACATAAGCATTTGTTTAAGAATGGGTTTATGCCGGGTTACACGATTTGGTTTGCACATGGGGAGACCGATCCATTGGTAGATTATGATAGTTTGCAAATGCCAGAAGGAATTGCAACTCAGTCAGATCAAGTAGACATAGATTATCCTGTAGGTGTGGATGATCATGTAGGGACAGTTGATCCCGTAAATATGGTCGATCCCATGGTTCAGATGGTCAATGATGCGTTCCAGCAAAATTTACCGGTATTTGGTGACTACGGTTGGATACAGGAGCCGATTGAAGACTAAAGAAGGTTTTTCGCAATGTTGGATGCAGCCAACCAACCTTTATACGAAGGTTGCAGAGAGGGTGTTTCTACGTTGTCCACTGCAGCTGAGTTAATGACAATTAAGTCAAACTACAATTTGAGCGAGGAGTGCGTGGATGTTTTTGCGGATTTCATTAAAAATATTCTACTGGAGGATAACCATGCAGCAAGTTCTTATGATGAGATACAAAAATTGGTTGCTGGTCTTGGTTTGCCTTTTCAAACGATAGACGTCTGCGAGGCTAACTGCATGTTGTATTGGAGGGAAACCGAAAATCTAATGGCATGTAATTTTTGTGCTCATCCGCGATACCAAGATACATGCGGGGGAGTTGCAGTCCCATACAAGCGGATGTGGTATATGCCACTAACAGCGAGGTTGAAGAGATTATATCAATCTGAGCGAACAGCCGCCGCAATGAGATGGCATGCAGAGCATAGGAGGGAACCAGGAGTTATAGCACATCCGTCAGATGCCGAAGCTTGGAAGCATTTTAACTCGGTATATCATAGATTTGCGGATGAGCCAAGGAATGTATATCTGGGATTGAGCTCTGATGGTTTCAACCCATTNATAACTTGTTATGTTTTGCAAATTAGCATGTTCCGAAGAATAAAGGACGTACGTACTCGCTCGGTAGTCTTGCAGAGTCCTCGCGTTCTTCATATCGGTCGCCTTACCTTGTGCAAGAGGTAAATCGACTCAACATGGCTATCCAAGAGGAGCAGAAGGCACGAGTATGAGAGCAGGAGGCACGAGAACGAGAGAAGAAGGAGTTGGAGGACAAGTGCAAACGGATGCAGAAGGAGAATAGTAAGACGAAGAAGAGTCTTTGGAAGATGAAGCTACTAATGAAAGCCAACTTCCCTGGTGCGGGTTTCGATGACGATTCCGATTCCGATTTCGACGAGTAATTCTTTTGTTTCGGAAACTATTTAAAACATTGTAATTTCGAATGTTTTTGGTGTTTTTTTTTTTTGATAATTTGAATATTATCTAGTTTCTATTATAATTTCCAATTTTAATTTCTTTTAGGAATTAATTTTTATCTAGTAAATATGGATTTTTTTTTTTTTTTATAAAAAAAACCAAACCTCCGTCGGAAATCCGTCGGTCGTCGGAATTATTTCCGACAATATCTTTTGTCCGGTTTTTGTCGGAAAAAGTCTCGTCGGTTGTGTGTCGGAAATTGTTTCCGTCAGAAATCCGTCGGAAATGTTTTCCGTCGGAATTCCTTCGGAATTCCGACGGATTCTAATTTCCTACGATCTCGATCCGACGGACGAATGTTGTCGGAAATCCGTCGGAAACGTAGGTTTCCGACGGATTTCCGACAACATTCGTCCGTCAGATTCTCCGTGTTTTCTTGTAGTGTATTTCTTACCGTTTGCGTCCACCTCCACTCAAAGCTCAAGGATTGTAAAGACCGTGGACTTTTAAACCGAAGTCCAATATTCTACTCGAAATTCGTAACTAAGCATAATTAAATATGCTATACATGGATCACACGCATTTAAATACAATTAATCAAATATTTCTCCTATTGTGAGTTGAATTATAATTATGTACAATACTTGGATATATGAAAAAAGTACAGTATAGTCCGTATAAAAAACATTACACCAGAGTTACTGTGATTGAAATGAGCTTACATTCAATGCATGGGCATGTGTATTTGTATACGTACAAACGAATAGATAATATAATAAATAAAACAAAGGAATATAACGCGGCTGAAGCATGCATTTTAGGCTTTAGAGGGTGTACAATATAGTGCAGAATTTCTAAATTTAGCCAAAGGCTACTCTTTTGTTTTCTTTTCTAGATAAACTTTTTCAGAGAGTAGGGACCATTACAATATACAAATTATACTACATGAATATTATACTGTGTATACTGGGTATATCAAAAGTTAATTCGTTTTTGAAATTGTTAGCGAATAGAAAGTTGACACCCGTTCTAAGAAAAGTAAACCAATATAAAAAGTTTATCTAGAAAAGAAAACAAAAGAGTAGCCTTTGGCTTTTTTTTTTTTTAAAAGGCTACTCTTTTGTTTTCTTTTCTAGATAAACATTTTGAGAGAGTAGGGACCATTACAATATACAAATTATACTACATGAATATTATACTGTGTATACTGGGTATATCAAAAGTTAATTCGTTTTTGAAATGGTTAGCGAATAGAAAGTTGACACCCGTTCTAAGAAAAGTAAACCAATATAAAAAGTTTATCTAGAAAAGAAAACAAAAGAGTAGCCTTTGGCTTTTTTTTTTTTTAAAAGGCTACTCTTTTGTTTTCTTTTCTAGATAAACATTTTGAGAGAGTAGGGACCATTACAATATACAAATTATACTACATGAATATTATACTGTGTATACTGGGTATATCAAAAGTTAATTCGTTTTTGAAATGGTTAGCGAATAGAAAGTTGACACGCGTTCTAAGAAAAGTAAACCAATATAAAATTGACGCATGGCCAAAGAAAGACAGACAGATAGAGAGAGTGTGTCGTTATCACCAGATACTTCCCTACTCTCCTTTTTGTCTCTTTACGCACATAACATAAATAAAGCTAAAGCTCGTCGTTTCCAAAAACCAAAGCCAAACAACCCCTAGAGAGAGAAGACTACAAGCGTACTAAATCCTCAGCACCGCCCAAACCAACCTGTCATGTCGGTGACGATCATCCCTCCAACGCCTCCTGATAGCAAAATTGAGAATTTTGCTCTAAGCGTAGAAAACACTCTGTCTGAGGAAGAAGCATCACAGAAGCAAGAGCAGACTGGGCCACAGGAGATTCAAAAACGAAGCCCAATGATAAAGCAGCCCACAAGTTGTTCTTCAACAGAGCAACAGTCAAAACAGAATGTTGCTTTAGCTTTACAGCTACGAAACAACCCTCTGCAACAAAATGACAAAGTGGCTGTTTGCAGGTTTTGAATTCAATGGCTAGAGATGAAGAATGGAACTAGGGCTTCTGATTAACTTTGAGTATAAAGTCGGATCTGTACATGAGACTCGATTTCCCAGGAGTCATCAGAGAGAGTGTGAAGATCCTTGTGTTACTTTAGCTGTTAAATCTTTTATAATGGAACCATGAAATCTAAATGATTTAGAGGCCTAATTATGTTTGTTAAGAAGCCTAATGAGAAAAAAAGGAAACGATTTAGGGGCAGTTAATAACTGCAAATGTCACCCACTCTGCAAAAACATTGGAAAAAGGGACATGTGTGTCAAATTGTTAATTAATGGGTGTGTAACATCGATCCTAGGTTTTATTCTGGAACATCACATCCTATCTTGTTGCCAACGCTAAACGAAATAATGAGGTCATTTTTATTGTTTTGACAACTAATTAATGATGTTATTTCAAAACCAAAATACTTACATATAAAAAAACTGACGTTAATATAATCCAGAAAACCCATATAAAATCAATCAATTTGAAAGAATTTGGTTGAGAAACGTGTAAAACAGCCCCCAAGAAGAACAAGCATAAATGAGGAAAGTCTTGTCAAAATAGATTTGTTAAAGGTAGGCAACAAAAACATCAAACAACAAAATTTATCCAACGGTTGGATGTGAGCAAAGTTTATGAGACATAAACCTCGGTCTCTCTTTCTTGCTGATTCTTATTTTTTTTTAATGTGTATGCCTTTTCTCTATACCTCTTTCCAGTGCTTTGCTACTTTAGATCTCTGAAAATGAAAGAGGATTCCGAGTGCTTTGAGGTTTCTCCTCAATCTCTCCTCACTCGCTACACCAAGTGCACTCACTCAGCTCAGTCATTACAACAAGCTTCACTTTCAACTCTTCTCCACAACAACAAGACGACTATGACTCGCCCTACACCAAGTGGACTCCGCTTCCCAAGACAACAAAACCCTTCCCCTGTCTCTCTTTGTCCAACAATCAACGACCACCAGAGAAGCTGAAGCTGCCTGAAAAAGTCAGATTATCGGTATGATTTTTGAAATATTCTTGTTACACTAATTAAAGAGAGTTCCCTATCTGGATTTTAAACGCAAAAGCATATTGATACTTGTCGTTTCTCTGTTATCCTATCTCTCATTGTACATTGCTGCCTAATACATGGTTTTAAGATTTTTGTTGCTGTTCTGGTTCGTTTCAGCCATTCAATAGAACCAATGAACGTGTTCGGACTGGCTTATGGGACAAATATTGTTTTATACATACCAACTCATCTTGGAGGCTTAACTACTGTGTTGGTGGTGAGGTAAGGCTCATCTTTTTCCCTTCTCAGAAAAAATATGTTTTTGATTATGGTGTATATTAGGTTCATATTCTCTATATGTGCTCCCCTTAATTTACAGGTAACCACGGTGTTTCATCTGGACCGTCCTGTGTACTTGTTGGATTATCTTCCTAACCAAAGTCGGGTTTATCTAATTGACAACGAGTTCAAGTAAGCAGATGTTTTCCTGTCATTAATTATTGATGACCGGTATTGTTGTAACTTTCTGACTTTTGTGTCCATTTTATTGTGTACAACATTACTGGTTATACTTTAGTTGTGATGGGTGGAGATTTGGAACATGTTAGCCAAGTCTTACCTTCATTTCCTAAGGATCATCATGATAGGTACGAGTTTTTCCCTCGTGTTATCCTAGTTGACGCATTGTGGTTATCCAATGACACATCATTATTTTTTTTAGTATTACTTTAATCAAGCATTCCAAGTATTCTGATTCTCATCATCAATTCTGTTGTCAGTGTGGCACACTTCTTGGAATCAAGTGGTATGACACAAGATGCTCTGGATGTAGCAACTGACCGTGATTACAGATTTGATCTTTTCATACAGCTCGGTATATTGGAGGTCGCACAGGTTAGTGTGTAGTTTATACTATTAGAGAAGCTCGGATTTCCATGACTTACCAATTGATGCTCTTATTGCCATTCATCTCTTGACTGGACATTGCTGAAGAAGCACAGAGTGAGTCTAAATGGAAGCAACTTGGAGAATTAGCTATGTCCACGGGGAAGGTGACTACAATTTTATTGCAACTAGTGTTGTTGGTTTTCTTACACAATTTAAAGCCAGTATTCATTTCTTTTCATCTTCTTTCCCTTGCGTGGATCATGTTAGCTGGATATTGCTGAAAAATGATTGAGGCATGCTATGGATCTGAATGGTCTGCTGCTGCTTTATTCTTCTTTGGGAGATGCAGAAAAATTGATGATGCTGGTAGCACTTGCTAAGGAGCAAGGAAATAATGATGTCTCATTTCTTTGCTTGTTGATGTTGGGTAGAGTAGAAGAGCGCTTGGATCTGCTGGTGGAAAGGTACATATATACTGCCCACTGCATTATAACATAGAAACCTGCAACCAGTTACATCTTTGCTGTTATTTATCTTCTTACAGCAATCAGATACCTGAAGCCATCTTGATGGCATGGTCTTACCTTCTGAGCAAGGTCTCTGAAATAGTGGTATTGAGGAGAAAGGTTTGCCTTAGGCTTTTCCTATATTTTTACTTTCCATGATAATATCAAATAGGATTTTAAATTTAACTGACATGTTTATGTCTGTCAATATCTGTTCACAGGTTGGCAAAGAGGATGCTGTTGAGTCCGATGACTATGATGACTCTGATGAAGAGGACACTGATGATGACTTGACCGCTGTCCCTGATATCCCTGATGAAGATTGTTTTGGCTCTGATGAAGAGGAGACAAAAAAAAAACTAAAGAGAATTGAAAAACAAAGAAAGAAAAAGTCGATGTGTTTTGGGACATCGAGAGTGTCGCGGTTCCCAACGACATACCCCCAAAAAACTCTACAAACGGTTTAAGAAAAACCTGAGAAGGAAGGGGTTCACTGGTCCTATTAAGGTTAGGGCTATAGCAGGTTATAGTAGCTCTCCAGTGCCGAAAGACATGGATTCGAAGATCAAAGTCATATATGCTAGGAACTATGCAAGTAAGTTTTCCAAAACTTAAAACATTATATGATTATCATTATTCTCTAAACAAGTTTCTGTTTTCTAGAACCACCAGGTACAAAAAAGGATCAAGTTGCTGATAACCGGAAAAAGTTAGAAATTAAGAATTGGCTAAAAAAAAACGCACGCCTCGCAACAAACTGTTTATAACGAATGACATCGGCTTCCGAAAACTTCTAGAGGAATTGGAAGAGAAGGGGCATACAACAATTTTACTATTTCGGGCTGATAGTAATCAAGCAAACGTTTCTAAGAGAATTTGTAAGTTTGTCATGATCACTTGGGCGTGGAGACTATTCCTGTCTCTTCCAGGGATATCGGTGAGTAGTAAGGTCAGACTAGTTCAGAAAAGGAAGGAGAATTGGAGAAAAAAAAAAAAGGAAGCTGATCTGAAAGCAGCAACTGACCCTAATAGACGATTTGATCTGGCGATAGAGCTCGGTAGATTCGAGATCGCACATGTTAGTGTGTAGTTTATATGAGAAGCTCTGATTTCCATGACTTACCAATTCATGCTCTTATTTCCATTCATCTCTTGACAGGACATTGCTGAAGAAGTACAGAGACAAAGTGAGTCTAAATGGAAGCAACTTGGAGAATTGGCTATGTCCATGGGGAAGGTGACTACAATTTTATTGCAATTAGTGCTGTTGGTTTTCTTACAAAATTTAAAGCCAGTATTCATTTCTTTCCATCTTCTTTCCCTTGCGTGGATCATGTTAGCTGGATATGGCTTAAAAATGCTTGAGGCATGCTATGGATCTGAATGGTCTGCTGCTGCTTTATTCTTCGTTGGGAGATGCAGAAAAATTGATGAGCTGGTAGCACTTGCTAAGGAGCAAGGAAATAGTGATGTCTCATTTCGTTTCTTGTTCTTGTTGGGTAGAGTAGAAGAGTGCTTGAATCTGCTAGTGGAAAGGTACATAGTTACTGCTCATTGCATTATAACATATAATCCTGCACTTTGCTGATATTTGTCTCGTTACAGCAATCGGATACCTGAAGCTGCTCTAATGGCACGATCATACCTTCCAAGCAAGGTTTTTGAAATACTACCATTGTGGAGAAATGATTTGACCGAGGTTTGCGTTAGGCTTTTCCTATATATCTGGTCATTTTCCCCTATGCAGATATCCGTATTGTTTCCTGATTTGCTCTTAATCTGCATATAGATAAGTCCAGAGGTTGCTGAATCTCTGGCTGATCCTGAAGAGTATCCTAATCTCTTCGAGTACTGGCAAGTCGCTCTTTCCATTGAAGAAGAAGCTTCAGAGACGAGGTATCTCTCTGATCTTGTTGCCATCATTAGCTAGTTATCAAAACCAGTACTTAGGAGGAAGCATTAACATAGTGGTACTTAACCATTTTGAGTCATGGAATAGCTGAGTGGCCATCATGTGTTTGAACTCTTACCCCTTATAAATATGACTTCAATACTATGATGTTGTTTTTCGTTATGAAGCCAATTTGAAGTTTTCAGGATCCTCACAAACATAGACTTGTGTTGATCTATCTTGCAGGGGCATCCATCCTCCTGCCAGGGTTTATGGTAGCCATGCACAAAGAGATCATACAACTTTGGTAGAGGCGTTTAGAATTATGCAAATTGAAGAAGAGGAGAGACTTGAGCACGGGGATGTTCTAGATGAGGTATGCATAGTTTTACATTTACATGCCATTGAGGTGGGTGATCTTTGACCCCTGATATCCAATGATGGCATGATAGGATTTTAAATTTGACCGTCGAGGCTTGATATGTTTTGTACTGCCAATCTGTTCACAGGTTGTTGGCGAAGAGGGAGGAGATGAAGAGGAGGGTGTTGTGGTGGATGCAGACCTACAGATGGGCGCAGACGAGTCTGAAGATTATTGGCGCCGGCAAATAAAAATAGATTAAGGAACCCCATTAGCCTTATAATATTTTTGGTGATTAATTGAGCTGCTCCGAAACATACATTTATAGCGTTGTTTGCTTCGCTTGACCTGTGTGTGCACACGTATAAGGCTTCTCTTTGCATCTCTGTTCCATCATTTTCTTTTGTTTGTTCTTCTTTGTAGAAATTGTTGAACTCTGCTGGAAATTGCAGGCAAGCATCATCTTTGTTTCTTGTTCTCTGTTCTTGTTCTTAAGTAAAAGAAAAACAAGGAGAAATTTGCTATAAACAATTACAGAGATTTAGCAAATGAAAGTAGATGAGAAAAGAGAAGTTTAGAAACTGAAATTTCATACATTAGTCATGACACTCTTACAACATACTTATAGAAGACATCTCGAATGACTCACTTGCCTTTCCTTGTCATGACTTCAATATCTCCTTTTCCTTTAGTCATCAACACAGCCCCATTACCAACACGTATTGGAACTTAGATGCTTGTGTTGAGTCTTGTGAACAGCTTCTCATTTGGCGTCATATGGTTTGTGCAGCCACTGTCAATGAGCCAAATGTTTTCTTCAAATGATTCTTCATCATCTTGTCTTGCTGTGAACAAGTGATTATCTTCTCCTCCTTCATCTTCATGAGATACTTGTGCTTGTTCTGATTTCTTGCTCCTGCAATCTCTAGCAAAGTGGCCAGGCTTGCCACAATTATAACATTCTCTTCTTCCTTTGTTTCTGTTGGAGTCCAGCTTCTTTTTCCCATTCTTTAGGTAGCACACATCTTCATTGTGGTTGTCTTTCTTGCAAAAACCACACCACTTGCCCCCTTTCCCTTTGTAACTTGTTTTCCACGAGTTATCTTTGCTAGTATCTCATTTCTTCCCATTTTGCAGACCTCTGAAACGTGCATGGAATGCACCCTCTGCATTCTCTTCATCATCAGGAAAGAACTTCTTCTCATGAGCTTCTAAAGATCCAACCAACTCAGCAAAAGTCACAGTTTTTTATCTTTAGTTTCCTCCATCAATGAGGACAAAGGAGCATAACTCTTAGGCATTGAGGCTAAGATCTTAACTACCAAATCAAAGTTCGATCTACCTTCACCTAAAGCTCTCATTTGATTAGCTACAGCCTGAATTCTTTCAGAATTAGACTTAACCTTCTCTCCTTCTTTCATTTTCAGATTCTCAAAATCTCTTCTTAAGGCTTGTAATCTAACCATCTTAACTTTATCATTACCTTGATAAGAGTGTTCCAAGAGCTCCCATGCTTGCTTTGCTGTGGTTGCATAGAGAATCTTGTCAAAAACGACATCAGCTACAGCATGTTGAGTGAGTTGCAGAGCTGCTGTGTCTTTCGCCTTAAGAGACCGCCAGTTTCCAAGCTCTGTTGCATAAGCTGCTCCTGAAGTTTCTGATGATCTAGATGGTGGATCTGAGCGTCCTTCCTCCACAATCTCCCATAGCTCTCTGTTCATCAAGGTTGTCTTGGTTCTTGTTGCCCAAAACTCGTAGTTATTGTCATCCAAAACAGCTACAACTTGTGAAGATTGCAGGTTTGACGCCATGTTGATTTGTTGTTCTTCTTCTTCTGATTTCTTCTTCTGTTTCTCTTGTTCTGTCTTGTTCTTTCTTGTTCTGTTTTGTTCTTGCTTGTACAGCCTTGTTCACTCTTCTTCAGTCTTGTTCAAATAGGCTCCAGAGATCAAAAGGAGCTCTGATACCATGTTGAACTCTGCTGGAAATTGCAGGCAAGCATCATCTTTGTTTCTTGTTCTCTGTTCTTGTTCTTAAGTAAAAGAAAAACAAGGAGAAATTTGTTGTAAACAATTACAGAGATTTAACAAATGAAAGTAGATGAGAAAAGAGAAGTTTAGAAACTGAAATTTCAACATTAGTCATGACACTCTTACAACATACTTATAGAAATCAGAGAAGTAAACTCTGTTTCTTAATTTCTTACAACAGACATTGAGCCACAAAATAACTTCCTAGTTTAGTCCTAATTAGCTGCAGACCAAAGCTAAAGTTACAAGCAAAGATAAAAGCTTAAACATACTAAATTACTCGTTGGATAAAACATGAACTCTAACCACTTCTTGTCTTGTAGTAACTTGTCTTCTCTTCCTTCACCACCGCTGGATGCTTCGGCCGCAGAGTCTGCATTCCTACTCATTCTCCCCATTGCAACCTCTCCTGATAGCATATGAGAATTAGACAAGAGAGTTGGAGAAAAGAAACAACTAAGCAGATAAAGAGATATTTACTTTTGTTCCCATCTGCAGTAGAAAGAGATCTACGCATTGGATCTTTACTCTGATCGGTGTCCTCATCTTCTTCTACTGGAAGTGAACCTGACTTGTTCCCAAGAGCTGTATTTATAAGGTACATTAGTCTATTTGTTTTTAAGTTGGTAAACGTGTGATACAAATATAAAAACGCAAAACAACTTACGGTTGAGATAGGTAAGAGCAATAGTGAAGAGAAGGTTGTAGAGGACTGTGAAACCAAGCAATGCTGCAACTGCAATCCACTACTAGTTTCTATCATGGTAGACATCCCAAGTAATAAGCACCATGGTTCCAAGCCTTGTTTGTCCGTCGGCAGCCTGTAATATTTCAGAGTGAGTCTTGCTTTACAATGACATGTTTGTAAATACAGAGTCAAGCAGTAAGCACTCACCAGTTTATTCATCCATCTAGGAGCAAACAATTCATCTAGGCCCTTAAAGAATCCAAAACAAAGAAATAAGTAAAATCAAAATCAGATGTCAAAAGATTAAACAAAAGGGTACCTAAACTTGTATCATTCTCCCTTACCATGTAACTGAGTCTCCAAAGATCCATTTTGCATCATCTCATACACAATACATCTCGTTTGTCGATAAACACAAAACCCCAATTAAGAAACTATGTTCTGATGCTTGATCTTAGCCAACCAATCTACCTCATTCTGCATATAAAAATCCAAACCAAAAACCGAGTCAAGATTTATGGAATGAGATAGTTGGATACTGTAAAAACTTTAGGTCTCAAAAACGAATCAAACCTCAAACTGTTTTTCCAACATCTGTTTCTCCAACACCATCAAGTTTCTTCACAGTGACACAAGAATTCTCATCAAGACAAGCTCTGTAAAGACATCCACGACCACATCGGCTCAACACATTACTCTCACTAAACTTGTTTGTTCCAGATTCCAGCAAATGATACTCATACACAGGAATAGTTCCTTTCTTCACATAATAAATCTTGTGTACAACAGGCTTCGTAGTTACACTCTTCACAGAATCTTTCACATACCAAAAATTACAAACATAAGCTTAACTAGCAACAAAAACTCAAGAGAGGAGACATAAGAAACAAACTTGAAATACCGGATTTGCCCTTGATTCCATTGAAGCTGTTCTTGATGTTTCTGTACCTCCAAAGCAAGAGATACAGAAGGAACACGACAGTGATACAGAGGAGTGATGATGAGACTATAAGAGCAATTAGAATCTTCTTGTTCAAGTCCTGATGAAACACCACTTTAACATTGGGAGGTTCTGAGAAAAAAATGTAAACTTTGTAATCATTATCCAATCTGATACAGTGCCCCTCAAAGCAAATCTTGGCCTAATTCAACTAAATTCGATTCCTTTCAGCAAAACCCATTTCGACAATTTCAAGAACTAGTTAGAATCTGCTTTTCTAGGGTTAGTAAATTGAATTAGTACCTGGAGATTGAGCTCCTAAGAGAGGAGAAGCTTGAGAAATTGGGATTTCATGAGATGTTTTAGAACCAAAAGAAATGGACGATTCATCTGATTTCATCATTACAGAAGCAGAAACAGAGAAGAAGAAACTCAAAAGAAACAGGGAATGAAGAAGAAGACACATTCTGAGTTTTGTCTGGTCTCACAAAACATGCAAAGAAAAGACAAAACAATGAGGATAGAAGAAGAATATGAAACTTATGAAGCTAGTTCTTGGTTTATCTTCTCTCTCGAGAGAGAATTGTTGTTGTTGTTGTAGTTGATAAAATTTGAGATTTTTGTGTATGGGTTACTATTGGGGTTGGGAAACAGAGAAGGAACAAGGACAAGTCTTTAGCTGTTGGGTCTTCATTTTGTTTAAACAATGGCTATGTATGATTTTATTAGTAAAAGTCGCTATATATTTCAAATTTATCGAATGTCATAATAGTAGTTGTTACTGATATGTGTTAAGTGCAATGTAATCGTTGGGTTCAATCAATATACTACATGTAGTTAGCTCACTAGAGGAGCATTTGTTTGTCATTTTGACTCCAGGGGGTTGAATTCCAAATTACACAATATAAAGTTTGGTAGGCTTCGGGATAAACATATGTTGCAAAAACTTGGGAACATGCATATCTCTCTAGTCAAAGTTAGTAATTAAAGATAAACTAATACTTTATTTAATTGGGTTCAATCAATATACTACATGTAGTTAGCTCACTAGAGGAGCATTTGTTTGTCATTTTGAATCCAGGGGTTGAATTCCAAACTACAATATAAAGTTTGGTAGGCTCCCAGATAAACATATGTTGCAAAAACTTGGGAACATGCATATTTCTCTAGTCAAAGTTAGTAATTAAAAATAAACTAATACTTTATTTAATAATAAATTAATCAAACCATTCATTCTACTTAGATCTTCTTACTAATTACCCTTCCAATGGAGGTACCTATCTATGGTGTCTTAAGATTTTTAAAAATAATTAATTTTTAAAAATGTATACAATGAAAGCAATACACACATATGAAATGAAACTCTCCTCTTTTTAAGAAGTTTCCCTCGTCATTTTATATCATTTTTACTTATTCATCAGTGAGTGGCTGATACTTTGATGCCATTACTTCTAGTTTCTCCTTGGAGCTCTTGCCCTTTGAACCTCTTGGCTTAGTGGAATGCCTTTATGTGGTTGATTGACCGCTCTTCACTTCTTTGGGGAGCACTGCGGATGATTCTAGCCATGGTGTCAGCTTCAAGGGCCATGCGATTTCTAGAGACGACTTGATTATCAAGCTGCATAAAAAGATTGTAGAAGATTCCAAATCAAGATGGGATAATGTGAGATATGCTACATAGAGAAAGAATTTAGAACAAACTTACCCAAGTGGGAATTTACTATCAGCTCGAGCTTCAACCTGAAGTCACCAAAACAAGACATGGCGAACACAACTTCCAAGCGGTTCCACCATATAAGAATCCTGGACAATCAATCCCCTCTCATCATCCAAGTTAAGATATATAACCCATGCGTTTATCATCATTTACAGTTTCTTTCCATAACAACCTAGAACTGAACACACAAACTCTGACCATTACTAGCATCACACTCACTTTGACATGATTGAAAACAAACAAATCATGAGAGACAGCTCAGGATCAAGAAAAAAAGAGAGAGATTAAAACAACAGGTTATACAAAATAAAATATAAAGGCTACTACTATCTCATTCATCTTATACAATACAATAATAAGCATAGAAAAGTCAAGACGATTACAAGTGAAACACATAGAAAAGTCAAAAATCTTTAAATTATTTCAACTGAAGAACGAGCTAATCCAAAAAGTCTAAAACCAGCCCTTGCCATGTTCTTCCTGAATCTATAGCATGGACAGAGTTAACACCAAAATTTCCTCTAAGCTATTAAGTCACACATATAATGAACATTGTATACATTTCTTTAACGACTTAGACTTGTTCATTTCTCAAGAACATCTCAAACCTTGGCTAAATTTCCATAAGATATCCTAAGAAAGCTTGGACAATCAACAACAACACCGGCCTCTAAATGAATTTCTTTCAGCAACCCAAGTTTCTCGACAAAGAAATCTACGCTTTCGAACTAAGGTGAATGGTCGAACTGTTCTCAATATGTTTACTTTTTCCATGAAGAACTGGATGCTTTGATAGCTGAATGGTCGAACTGTTGTCACAACTAATCACAGTTGCTGATTTTTCTTCAACTCCAATCTTCTCTAATATTCTTCTAATCCACACGCATTGACAGGCACAAAACGCAGCAGCAATATACTCGGCCTCGGTTGTGGAGAGTGCGACAACCGGTTGTTTCCTCGATGCCCAAGAAATCGAACCAGATGCCATCAAGAACACATATCCCGACGTACTCCTTCTATCACCCAAGTCACCAGCGTAGTCACTGTCCGTGAATGCCATAAGCTTCAAACTGCTGTCCTCACTTCTCCTGTAAAAGATTCCAAGTTCAACCGTACCTTTTAAGTACCTTAAAATCCTTTTTGCAGCGAGCCAATGCAACATCCTTGGACTTGCCATCAATCGACTTATCAGACACACTCCATACATCAAATCTGGCCTGGTCACTGTTAAATACATGAGGCTCCCAACCAACTGTTTAAACATGGTTTCGTCAACCTTCTCGCCACTTTCATCCTTCGTAAGCTTCGTTCGTGGCACAATTGGATTTTTCACAGCATTGCATTCCTCCATGCCAAACCTTGCTAAAACTTCTCGAGCATATCCTTTTTGACAAATAAAAATCCCAGCATCACTCTGTTTCACTTCAACCCCTAGAAAATGCTTCATTTTTCCCAAATCCGACATTTCAAATTCCAACATCATTGACTTCTTAAACTCATCACACATGGCTTTATTATTCCCGGTAAATATTAAATCATCAACATATCGGCTGACAATTAGAATATTACCTCCTTTTGTTTTAGTAAACAACGTATGTTCACTCGGACACCTCTCGAACTCCTCCTTCAAAAAATATCCCTCAATCCGGCTGTACCAAGCTCGTGGTGCTTGTTTGAGCCCATACAACGCCTTCCTTAGCTTGTAAACTTTTTCTTCTTCTCCTTCCTTTATGAATCCCTCCGGCTGTCGTACGTACACATCCTCCTTAAGTTCTCCATGGAGAAACGCGCTTTTAACGTCCAATTGAAAGATCTCCCAATTCAACTGAGATGCAACAGCAAGTATGGTTTGAATAGTGTCGAGCCTCGCAACTGGAGCAAAGACTTCAGTGTAATCTATGCCATAACATTGAGCGTAGCCTTTTGCTACCAATCTCGCCTTGTGTTTATCGACTTCACCATCTTCGTTCAGCTTGGTTCTATATATCCATTTCACTCCAATTGGTGTAATGCCTTCAGGTAACGTGGTCAGCTCCCAAGTGTTATTCTTCACAATTGATTCGATCTCACGTTCCATTGCTTCTCTCCAAACGCTATCTTTCACCGCCTCGTCGAACCGAACAGGATCACTTTCTGTCATCATCATGACAGCCATGTTTGCTTCTACATCTTCAAAGTCTTCTCCAGTGACATAATCACTCAGATGGCGAGGAGCTCTTCTAACTCTTCCCTCCCTGACTTCAGCAATCTCTGCAGTTTGTTCGGCATTATTTTCTGCAGGTGGTTCTGCTTCACCATCTTCTTCTTGATCACTGCTCTCTTCTTCACTTTCTTGCTTCCCGGAGTATGTCATCAGCATCAGCTCTGCAGTTTCTTCCAA